>SACV01031171.1:0-11524 GCA_003999395.1 Eisenia fetida | reverse complement strand
GGCATAGTCCTAATACAGCAGAGTGCAAGGAACGAGATGGGGTTGCAGATAGTAGATAACGACTTTCGCATAATTTTCCTAGATATATTGGAAAGCTGTTGTTAGTTAATAGGGCAATAGTATAGTTTCTTACGTAATTTTGGAAGTAATATTGCTTAGGTCTACCGATACTGTACTTGAAATTTATCTTTCACTGTCAATAAATTCCTGTGACAGGTTTTAGATTACTTGGGACACTGTAGTTTTAGTCATTCATTCATGGATGGGGTGATGACACTTCTGTCCTGAAGAGCAGAAGACATGCACTGACCCAGGATCTATTCTCACTGCTTTCCCAATTGTAGACTCAGATCTCTTACATTCGCCAGTTGATGGTAAAATGAGCAGCAGGACTTGATGGGCGCTTTGCATGACTGTCAGACAGTTAAGTATGACTCCTGTAACAACTTGTAATCATCCATTCATACTATGAATTGTAACTCCTTCCTGCGACCCAATCCACTTTATTAACTGGTGAGCCATGTGCCTCTATACATTTACATAGCGCTGCTTGCAGTGCACACCAATCAGAAGCGCTTCCAGTGCAGGAGACCCAGAGAAAAGAGAGCAGTCTTTAGAGAACGAAAAAATACAATCATACTGCATATTTTGTCAGCTTAAACTAATAAAAGAAAGAATCATTTAAATCATCAATGCNACTGGCGGCTCGCCGTCGCCGACCAAAATTGACCGGCGCGCTGCCGCCGACACAATGACATCGGCGCACAGCTCTACTTACAAATGCTAGATCAATTCACTAAGTTTTAGGCTTACGTGTAGGTCTGTAGCCTACATTTATAGCCTATCCGCCTACCGCAGGTGTGAAAATTCATAAGTTCGTAACCTCCAAATTTCTAATAGGCCTACGTCACTTGAAAGACAAACACATCCATATCAACGTGTTCGAGTGCATTGCGTAGAATCAGAAGGGTTGTCCAAAGGGTAGTCGAGGGAGAGTCAGGCTTAGGGCCTATATATGGTTGTAAAGAGCCAGAGTCATATGCTAGGCCTATATAGGCCTACTTGAAGCGACTACAGCGAAACTTGTGGTTTCTCTAATTTATCGGATTCTGACCTGGCTAATGAGCTATTGATTTGAGAGTTGGCCTAGTGGGTCTGTGCAGTTTCACTTGAGAAGACTATAATTATATATTTTGCATCAACTGCAGATGCTTTTGCTGTATGATAATTTACTGCTTGACGAGTTATTAAGCTTCGTGTTAGCCTAGGTAGGCCAAAATTGTGTAAGTTTCGAGCTAAATAGTTTTTTTCATGATGGCTGTGTAGGGCCTAGGCCTATTGCCCTATTTATTATCTGTGTAGGCCTACATAGGTATACCCTCTTAAAATCCTTGTCAATGACCGTGCACGGCTGGTGCGCTGGTCAGTAAGGAGTAATCGTGGTTTTAGTCAGACCACTGTTTACAGTTTAAGGCTAACCAGTTGTGAACTCGTGTCGTGCGCATGGAGTTTGTGCTGTTTGAAGGTTATTTGTACGCTTTGCATTTACTTCATTAAATAGTTGCATTCGTGTCGTGTATTCTTGCACTTTTGAACTTGTGAGGATAACAAGGAAAGTCAGTGTTTGCATTTCTCCGTAGCTTATGGTAAATTTGTAGGCCTCGAACCTGCTCATTATGACTTAGTTTTGTTTGATCAGTTCCGCAGCGCCTGTATAACCCACTTCTTTGTCGGTGAAGACACTGGCACGATATAAAACGCGGTTTGTTGTCCTTATCGGGGCTTCGATTAAACCACCTGTTAGGCCTGTGGGTAGGCACTAAGCCTACGTTTCACCAAGGTGACTATCAAGGCCAACATCTACACTGTTGAGAAATACATTAATCGCCTTAACCTAACTTTGGTATGCATGTATGTATAATTATGTCCATATAAATATGGAACGTTGCAAGAACCTCAGAATGGTGCTAAGTGTAGCTTCCTAACAGATCTAAACAGAGGATACTTAAGAAACCATCACCATTAAAAATAGTGATGTGATGCAATAGTGATGCAAGACATGTTCGAAAAATATCATTTGCTATGGAGTCTGCTCATTATAGATTTGCATTTGAAGACTTAAAAATTAGGTCTAACTGTAGTGATTCAGAGGAAGACCCAGACAACACAGCTTTGCTTGGTTAGTACATGCGCTCAGTACTTGGATGGCCTCTAACCGTCTCCTTCTCAATCCCTCTAAGACTCGGGCCATATGTCTCTGTGGCCGCAGGCAACTTGCAAAGATTGACATTCTCAGGCTGTCCTCTCTCTTCCCCTGCATAACATTCTCTACTTGTGTCTGCGACCTCGGTGTCATGCTTGATCCTGAGCTCACTTTCTCTCATCATATCAATTTGATTGCACGGAAGTGCTACTATCAGCTGCACCAGCTTCGGGTTGTTTCCTGTTCTCTTACTCACCAATCCACTCTCACCCTTGTCCACGCATTTGTAACTAGCAGTATTGACTCCTGCAGTTCTCTGCTGGCTGGGCTCCCTCTTGGTTCCTTGGCCTGGTCTGCGTTCAGCTGTCCGTCTTGTTGGGAGTCTCCCCAAGTTTTCTCCTATCACTGCCTACATGCATGATGTACTACATTGGCTACCTATCTCTCAGCGTATACAATATCGTATTACTGCGTTGGTCTCCCGGTGTGTCCTTCGCTGTGCCCCCCTCTTACCTTCGTGATCTCTGCTGCCCAGTGTCGGTTTTGGCAGCCCGTCGGGTGCTGCGTTCTGCTGCGAGGAGTGAGCTCTTGGTCCCTCAGGCACATTTAGCTATTATGCAGCGAAGGGCATTTTCGGTTGTGGGCCCATCGTTATTGCATGGAAGTACTACTATCAGCTGCACCAGCTTCAGGTTGTTCCCTGTTGAGCTGCATTCCTTGGTGATGACTTCCCCTTCCAAATTTTACATCTCTTTCCAGTCCTTCTTCTTTGGCCGTGACTGGGCTGGGAGCACCTCTGAAAACGCTTGTGCTATTTATTGTTTATAACTGAATTTTAGGTAAAATATCACATTTTGTTCAATATACATGTAAGAACAGAAAAAGAATTTTTAATCAAAATTAACGATTAATTAATCGTTAATTTCTCAAAAGTTAACTATTACAATTAAATTAATCGTTACCACCCCTACTTTAGATATTGCTTAGCATTTTAGACTGAAGTGCAGCTGTTGGAAGTCAATCACAGTTATTATATGACGACATATTAAAATCTCAAATGTGTGTATTTTATCTGTGATAACGTTTAGAGGAGCGTTGCTTGTCAGTTCTTGTGACCTTAAATTAAGGTCTGGTCTTTTGAACGAGTCTGTTGTCTACTTTTCATTCTGTGATTGACAACCGACAAGAGGCCGGCTGCCCATGAAGTATGTCACGCTTTATGGATGGCCCCAAGGTCTTTAACCCTTAAACAACAAGGGGTATTAATTTTCCATTCATTTTAGTGCATGCTCGCTCAGGGTTAAAGTGTTATTTAATTACTGTGTACCTAGGCCGTTCTGCTGATTGATCTTTCTAGATGATGGCCTCTTGTGATTAGAATTCCATTGACACTAATTGTGATTGATTGTGCCTATCTTGCTGTTATTTATGTGGGTCATTTAACACAGACAATGCTTCTTGTTGTTGTTGCTCTTATTATTTCAGCTGTGTGTATGTCAGTCTGCTAGGCACATGTTTCTGCAAATCACAGTCATTTAGATATAATCAGTACGGCAGAACATTGATGATGCTAACTGACTGTGAGTGAAGCACTTTTTCAAGGTCCATACACTGTAATCATGTAATGCAATGAAAATCCTAAAAAATTTCGTATCACCCATGTCGTGCAGATCAGCTTATCACAAGAGCTATATTACATGAAGTCGGCACTAGCCAAGCTTCTCTGTTCGGTCTTATGCCAGGTCAAAATCTGGCTGAGTGGAGGCTTGAAGCCGTACTCTAACCACAGTAACCAGTCATCTATGGTGCCCCTATTTGTTTCATGCATGATCAGTAATTGAACACAAAGTATAATAACAGACCTCTGTGTGAAGACGTGCATGTCCCCTAGCACTCTGAACGTATGCAGAATCTTTGACAATGGTTGTTGTTTTTTCTTTAGTATCATCTGCTGCATTCTGATTGGGGGCCAAAGACTGCACACAGATCTGTTTTCACATCCAGAGGAAATTGTAACGAAGGAGCAACCGTGTCAGTTGTCTTAAGCATGAAGACTTGATTTTGAGTTCATTTGGGGTTCATTGAGTTAGGACACGATGGATGGGGGTTGGGGATGGATGGTGCTTCTTGGGGCTTTTATCTCTTATTTCATTGCCGATGGTTGGGCCTATTCATTTGGGGTTCTCTTTCCAGAAATGGCTGACTATTTCGAGGAGTCAAAAGGCAATACTGCACTGATTCCAACTCTGCTCTATGGAATTCCCATGATCATAAGTCCAATCATCTGTGCCATCACTGCTGTTGCTGGATTTCGTAAAGTAGCCATTGTCGGTGGGTTGCTGACGTGCATCGCTTTAGTTTCAGCAGCATTTTCTAGCTCCTTTTCTCTTTTTTGTCTTAGCATCGGGCTGTTGTCGAGCATTGGTTTTGCCATGACATACATACCGGCAATCATCGCAGTCACCTGCCACTTTGAGAAGCGGAGGGGCCTCGCAACCGGTTTAGCAGTGACTGGATCGGGACTTGGTTCTTTTGCCTTTCCACCATTGATGGGATTTCTGATGGAGCTCTATGCTTGGCGGGGCATGCTTCTTGTAATGGGTGGGGTTTGTCTGGAGTTGATTGTGGCTGGATCATTGTATCGACCAGCAGAAGACTCTGAATGTGTCCGAAATCTTCCAGAAAAAAGCTGCAAAGAACCAACAATCACTGAGGGAAATTCAAATGAGTCGGATATTCCATTACAGAAGTTGTTGAGCAAGGAAAGTCAATCAAGTGAGTTGCAAAGCAGACATGACCTAGAAGTTACAGAGAGCAGTGTTCCTGTGAGTGCGGACAGTGCCAATGTAAAAGCGTCTGTTAAAGTCGACATTTCCACCGTGCCCGATTCACAGGTTCTTGAAAGTCCTACTCAAAATTCAGGTTTTAGTGTGCATGGATGCCGGAAGCTCTTTAAGCTCTTCTGGTGCGAACTGCGTCTGATGATCCACACTATGCTCGACAAATCGATCCTTTCTGATGGACCATTTCTGTGTTTCTGTGGCGTAAATTTCTGCACGTATCTGTGGATCAGCGTGCCGTATGTCTACTTAGTTGATCGGGCTCGACTTCTAGGGATTGAACACTACCAGGCTGATTTCCTTCTTTCGACTGTTGGCATTGCTAGGACTGTTGGCCAAATTGTGCTTGGAATAGTTGGCGATGTTCCAAGCGTGAGCTCAAACTTTTTGTATGGGTTTAGCATAGCTGTTATCGGAGCTGCCACGATTTTGGTTCCTGTTTGTACAGACTATGTCTCGCTGAGCATCTATGCTGCTGTGTTTGGACTGTTTGTCGGCGTTACCTATGTGCTGCCGATTATGTGTCTTGTTGAAATTATCACGTTAGAGAAGGCAACCAATGCCTTTGGACTTCTGCAGTTTGTTCAAGGGCTGGGAACATTGATTGGTACACCAATTGTTGGTACGTTGCTGTTATTTTGAAACTGTTCTAAATACATGATATAAGACACTGTTTATATAATTACTTCATTGTTACACATGTTGCAGAAAAATGTACCTTTTGTTTGGCTCCATGCTCTTGCATACTTAGTACATTGCCTGAGAATACCTGGTATAGACTACACCTGTTACCAAAGAAGCCTATAGTTTCGCTCGATGGTCTTGTACTCATGCATACTGTGTACATTACCTGTTAAAATGTTAAATAACAGCAATGATATTCTCTGTGCTGAGTTTATTAAGTTTTTGAGTTGTGTTGAATTGTTTTTCTTTTGTTGACAGGTTTTGTCTTTGATATGTCTGGAGATTACAACATTTCGTTCGTCGTTGCTGGGGCGTGGATTCTCATTGCAGGATTGGTTCTCTGTCCTATGCCCTGCATTCTAAGATATGCCAGGAGATTACAGCATAGCAGTTAAAGACGATGGCAAACAATTTGCATTGGGACCATCACTTTAGTCAGAGCCCATCCATACCCATATATTATATTACGTATGCAAAAGGGGCAGAGGATACGATTTTGCGATTCTGTGCAACAGAGGAGTAGGGTTAAAAAAATGTGATTTTTTGCCTACGTAATATATGGATGGACCCTTAGAGCAGGAATCATGTTTTTGTGATAGAGTGACAATTTAGTTTAAATGTAAACAAAAGCAGTCAGGCGTGGAACCTTGATTTCTCGTGTATTGCTCATTAGAATGTTTAAGAAGCAGTGTGTAGTTTTATTAGTACTTCTACACGAGTCTGAAGTCTCTTGGATTAAAGAAAGAAGACTGTGATGATATAAAAAGTGTAGAAGAAGGATCACTGACCCTCTGCTGTGATTCTATATTAATTCAAGCCCAATGGAGATATATTACACAAGTGGTAATGGGTGTTATTCAGTAGAGTTAAATTTTGTGGCTTGATCCTACAATCTGGCAGAAGCTGCTGTGCTTGAGCGATGGTAAACCAGTTCCATTTAGGACAATGTAGCAACTGCAGAATTTACAGCCATGTTGCGTATGTCTATCTGTTGCCTTTAACAATTTTTACATGTTAAACTCATAATGTATTGATGTCATTTACAACATAATTTGTTGAAGTGATACATTTAATGCACCATTTGTAAATGTATAATGGGACATACTACTGATTGAATGGTTACATCCTGATGCAACAAATGACATTGACGTGTCTATACCTTTTCAATGATCTCCTTCAGACTTCAACTAATCCCTCCCAATTGAAATTCAAAATAATAATTTTATACTTTTGGTATGACAAATCTATTATTGTTGATTAATGCTTCTGCAAGCATCTGAAAACCTCTCTATTTGTTAGTGAAGACACTGACCCGGGTCGGGAGTGCCTCTGATTTAAGTGGCGCTATATAAATGTTTGATTAGAATTACAATTGATTACAATTACAAAATGATAGATGCATTGTACTTAGGAAAGGGCATGCTCAAGTATAACTTTGAAATTGAACAAGTTCATCAGGTATTACGTCAAGGAGATTATTATGCTGGAGACAGACTATTTTGTCTTGCAGTTCATGAACAAGGGTTACAAGAAGAATTCTAGAGATGAGATGGGGTTTGGCAATTCATGGCCATCTTTTAAGTTCAGTTGTATAAAATTCAAATTGATTGAGTTGTAGATTGGATGAGCGAGACTTTGATTAGCAGCTTGATTAGTAGACTTACTTTTATATATTAAATGATTTTTCAAAGTTTGTCAAGGGTAGTTATTTAGATATTATTTGTTGCTTAATATGACACAGACCTAGCAGTGTTCAAACATAAATGTTGACGTTCGTTTAAGTGGATAAGTAAGAGAATATGCTCACAAGTCCTGACATATTTATTTGCAAGAGTTTCTGTTCTGCATGGTTACACATACTTACTTGTTCAGGTGCATTTCTGTGTTGTTTTTCTGCTTAAAGTGGGTGAAGCGTTTCCTCAGTGCCGGTCATCTTACATGCATTGTGAAGAATATATTATTACCTACCTTGCATTTGGCTTCCTCAAACTGATTTACAATTTTAATGGTTCAAGGCTAAGCTGTCTGCAGACCATCTACCTTGCAGATATGGAAAACAATGTTGAAACATTTTAGGAATTTAGGTCAAATGGATACAAAATTATGCATATTTATATGTGATTCTTAATATTTATCATGGATTAAAATAGAAGTTACCAGTAATTGAAAACATGGCTGTTGGTAGCAAGGCGGTAATTATATTCCCATTACCTACTCAAGAATTTTGAAGTTTCAGGATTGAATTGAAGCAATTGTGAAAGTCCTATAAAATGTTCTCTAGAAATTTTGAAAAACTACATTGTTAATTAATTAGAAATTTCTTTAAGAAAATTTCCTTTTTCAGTTTTGAAACTAATTTGTTTGAAAAACATATACAAATTTAATTCTAATTTTTTTAATTTCTAGCAAAAACCTTAAAAACATAATCTTGACTTTTGTAAATTTTTAGGCTTTCTTTAAAATCCAAACATTCCATAAACTATTGATATGTATGTGTGTGTGGGCATGCGTGTGTCTGTCTGTCTGTGAATGAGAGAGCTTGAGCTTCGATTACTGCTCATGGATCTCATCTACAGACACTTTTAAATAATTTATAATTTAAAATGCGGTACCCATATTGCATGTAACTGTTGTTCTTCATTAGCAGCAGAATGCTACAACCGTAAATAAAGTACTTGATTTTCAAGTTGGTTCAGTTGTCTGGCCTTTATGGCCTTTTCACGTTGGTTCAGAAGACCTTTATGATCATGATCTTGCTCGTACTTGTCACACCCACACACCAAATAACATTAATGAAAATATTAACAGTGCACTAGGCCTACTGCTAGGTCAGAGCTGTTGGTCTGCGTTGAGCTAAACTCTAATTATTAAACTCAATTATGAGGTGTTGTTATTGATAATTGATCTCGCTGTAATCTGTAAACATTTTCTTGTTACTTTAAAAATCTGTATCCCAGTGCTTTTTTTGTAAAGAAAATATTTGCTGGTACTAAAAAGTATTTGCCGGTACTGACACTAGGGAAATTTTCGAAATGACCTTATTTTTAGTCATTTACACTAAAATTTCAAACGTTTCATAACATTGTTTTTTTTTATTTGCCGGTACGCCGTACCAGCGCGTTCAGTGACAAAAAATGCCCTGCTGTAGGCTACCTAATTGTTAATGTCATGCACAACTATAAGTCTTCAAGAGTCATTGAGTACATGGTATCTGCTAACAGATTTTATACAGTGATGTCAATTTTTTACTAAGCTCTGTGTAAAAGTAAACTAAAAGCATGCTACTGCCAATGTTCCCTCTAAGCTGTGCTCGTGTGCGCGTGCACACAGGTCATTGGATGGTGCACACAAGAAAACTTGGAGCCCACATAAATTTTCTTTTAAAACATGTTTTTGTATATATTTCATACATGTTGTTCTAAATATAGGTGAGTGACTTTAAAAAATTAGAGGGAACACTGGCTACTGCATTGTTGAGTTTATTGATTATGGTAATGATAATGGCCTCATCTGTAAGACATTTTATACATTGTCGAAGCTCTTGCCATTACTCTGTGTTTCCTTGATTTTAGATTGTTAGCATATCTCTGTGTATTGATGCCTTTTAAATCATAACCATTACCATATGTTCTAAAGCTAAGCGAAGGGCACCAATTTATTCACAGGCACCCTGTCAAGTCAGAGGGGTTGTCAACAGAGCAGTTGCAATCCCAGTCCAACAGACAAAGACGGGAGACCGATCAGCTAAATGTAACTGCGCTTACGTAACATCGCAAACTAGTTGTGTTATGCCCTCCTGTTTAATGCATAGCATTGAGGTTGAAGCATAGCATTGGTTTGATGCTTTAGTTTACTCTTTAATTGTTGGGTTAATAACAGGGTCAGAGAGCATGATGTTTGTGATTGTAAAAACATGTTTCCGGATATTTTATACCGATTCCTGATCATTGCTGTAATGTCTGGTGACAGTTTACACTGATCACCAACAGGACCATATACTCCTGAAATTCACGAGTTCTTTGTTAAGAAAGTGCAGCCATTCTTGCCAAAAGCTAAGCAAGCATTTCTTTCTTATTCTCTTTGTCTGGCTTAAGAAATTGTCTGATAAACTTTCACGTATGGCTGCTTGCATGAGCCAAACTGTTTCTGTAATCGTTTTGTAGTTATACCATGGTAGATGTTTGCTGCATTATATTCTATGATGCAGCATCTGGACTTTGGTTACTTATAGTAATTAGGCCCAGAAACTGAACACCTTTGACATGTATTAAAGGAGCAATACGAACGTTTGTAGATCTTCTTTAATTTTTAACCTTAGGTGCTTCTGAATTCATATGTGGCGATTGTGATATGGACATATCTTCACGGGTAGAGGTGATATCAATCAAGTCTGCACCTGGACCAAACCAGGGTTTTGTTGTTGGGATTCAACCCTCTGCTTCTAACCCTTTCAGCAACCAGCTAAAATAAAAGTGGTTTATTTGGGTGCTGTCTATCGTCTGTAATCTATACATTTATATAGCGCCTCTAGGCTTCAAAGAGGGAGAGGCTAGTCACTCATTCTTTCCCTGACTCATCTGATTCTATTTCTTCCCACTCGTCTCCTAAACTACACCCGCCTTAACGCCTAATCTGCCTTCTCTCACCNCTGATTAGTTTTTACTGCGAGTGGCGCCGTATATAAATATGTGAATAGAATAGAATAGAATCTAAGCTTTCCGCAGCTTGGGTGTGACTAAACTGTGCTCCGGCCACTCCGGCTGCTAATAGCGGGAGACCTTAACTTCATCAATCCCGCTTCCACTTACACTATGATTTTTTCATCAATCTTGGTTCCACTTTCAAGGTAATTTTTTCATCCATCCTGCGTCAACTTACGTGGTGGATTTTCATCAAATACGCTTCCACTTACACGGTAATTTTTAGCAATTCCGCTTCCATTTACACGGTGACTTTTTAAACAATCAAACTTCCACTTATACGGTGATTTCTTCATCAATACTGCTTCCAATGACAATGCAATATTTTCATCAATAATGCGGTATCATAAACGACTTATCCGCGGGGACCGCTTAGAAGCGGGGCGCCTTAGCCTATGTGCACACGGTCCAGTTAGCGGCCGTTCAGCTAGCCTATAGCTGTATGCCTAAGCTATTAACGGCCGGAGCACTGTTTAGTCACACCGCGCAGCTTAAGTCTGTGATTAAAGCGATCATGGTGCGTCTTCGAATCGCAAAATAAATATGTGGCTTAGGGTTTAGCAAGCAAACTCGTTTAATTAGGCATACTCACAGATGCACATATGAACCGCGTAGGCGTAGTAAGACCAGATGATGACAGCGCTGACAAATAAAACAGGCGTAAGACGAAGAAGAGCCATGCAGAATCTACTAATAATTCCTTCGGCCATTTTAAGCAAATATTATTTAAATTGGCAACTTAAGACAAATTTCTCTTATTATGATCAAGCCATTGAAAAGCGGAAACTGCAAAGCTCCCATAACAACCAATGATCTATGAAACTGTACATAATGGAGCAGTGTTCAGATGATGCGCGTCAGAAGCCATTCGTTTCTCTTTACTAGTTTCTTACGGTTCAACACAATTTATTTTTGTAATTGCAATTGTAATTGTAATCAAACACTTATATAGCGCCACTCTATCAGAGGCGCTCCCGACCCTGCTCAGTATCTTCTCTGACAAATAGTGAGGCTTTCAGGAGCTTGTGCATCGTTACCAGGGGCCATAACTATGAGCGAAGGATTGCTTATACCCGAATAACAGTCTATTCTGGTTT
>SACV01030453.1:9901-21264 GCA_003999395.1 Eisenia fetida | reverse complement strand
CTGTTGTAACAGATGTATTGTGACAGAAGGGGGAACGGACAAAAACCAACCCGGACAAAATCCTCCGCGAACAATTGAGATAGAATTTGTACATGGGACTTTTGTCCGGGATTTTTGTACTAGGCTTACTAAAAATGGGGGGTCCGAGATGTGTGACAGGGGGAGGGGAGTCAAAATTGGCTAAAAATAGCGTGACGTACTTTATGGACGGCCCCTTGGAAGGAAATCCTAACTTGACTGGCTGATCATCACTTAAGTGCAACCAGAATACATCCCCCTATTCCAACATAGGTGCTGGCGGTCTTCTGGAAACGGATCATTTCGGAAAAATTATAAAAAATATGTATTCACTATGCCTCGACATTACCCAACTTACATTGCTAGTTTTGGTGTTCCCACATGTTCAGAATTCCCTCGTCACCAGGCACTGCGTTTCTTGCTGCAAGCATGGCTGGACTATTTGTAAATACTATTTAATTACACAGATCGATTTGTTACAGATGAATATGAACTATGTAAATGATTTTCTGTATGCTCGTTTACTGTACATTCTGAATTATGTTGACTTTATTTATATTAAAACTATTGTTCAAATGATTATTAAATTTGTCAAAGTACTTTATTTCTCTGTTTAATCAGCTTTACTGGCTAGCTTTACTAATATTGCCATCACAACTACTGGAATGTTTTAGTTGGTTCTTCACAATACTGAAGATTGTGGGCATGTTTCTATTGACAAATTCTCTACTCTTTGAAAATTATGAATAAAATTATTGCTATCATTGTCGTAGTCAGTCAAATATTTTTAGTCAAATATCAACCCATATTATATTTGTGTGGCACAAATCATACATCGAAGATGAATAAAAATTGACAATTTATACTTAGGCATTAACCATAGAGAGCATCCGCAAAACATACTGAAATAATAAAGAAAAGTAGCAACTTGAGAAAATCTGGAAGGTCCTTTACCCCTCCCACCCTGTCCACATTTGACCAAACCCCTCTCCTCTTTGCAGGCATCCTTTAGGCCTGTAGATAAACGCAACCCAACAACCTCTTATGTTATGACCAGCGATTTTTAACCTGAAGGGTTCTTACATAATTAATTATTTTACATTGAGAGGCCATTATGACCTCATTTACAATATGGGAACCGTTATTACAATCATAACGTTATTATTATTTGACAATGCCATTGGGACAAGTTTATTCGGGGATATACAGCGAGCGAATAGCTGCATATTACATGAACACATTAACTCGGGTGTCATGCTGCACAATGAGTTAACTTGGGGTTCATGGAAAAGAGGTTAAAGTATCACTAGACATGACGAAATATCACTAGATAGACCTAGAACTAATCCAGTGAAACAGACTGCTCATTAATGCCCATTACAAATAAAGGCAGCTAATAATGATTGGTAATAAAGATTCTGAAATACTAGAACAAAAGTCATTCAAAAAGACTAGTTATCAAGATTAGTTATCAACTGCTGTCTGCAAAATATACTACACTCTCTATTCTACTGCACCACACTAGACAACTACACTTCTAACAGCTGCCAAAATGGTCCTTGGAATTGCAAAGACTAGATGAAACAGCTTCAAATGCCACATGTTATCGCACTTTCGAGTCATATTGTAAACAAGCTGCATGTGTTGGTCTTGTCCCACCTACAGATATTATCAAAACCTACAGAGCATGCTTTCTACAATAACTATCAACCTTGTGACATTGCAATCACTTTGGACAAACAGAACAACTAGACAGAAGTGCACCAAACTGCAGCAATGAAAAAACTGCCACTTTAGAAAGATGCCCAGATTCAAAACTCAGTTCTATTCACCAACACAGCAAAGAATGTAAAGATGTCAGTAATTAATTCTCAATGATTTAACTAATTCTCGAGCATGACCAGTAAACAGTCATGGTCTGAAATTCCTCAACCACTTGTTAAACGTCGAAGTCCAGGCCAAGGCCGAACTTGTGACCACCTTGTCCCAAGCTCTTGCCTTCAATCTGTGTAGACAGTGTCAACGTGACTCCTAAAAGATAAAAGAAAAGGCCAAACATAATTATATCTTGATAAGTATACATTTATAATAATCGATAAAAAGAGCATGGCTTCCTTACTCAACAAATGCTTCAATTGTCTGTCCTACAGAATGCAAACATGAAGAATCATGTTCTGTAATTCATCCATGACATCCATTCTTTATAAATCTGCAGACGATATCAAACTTCTCATGTTGCAAAACTCTCATTTTAGTCGTAGGACTCTTCCCTTCCAGATTCTATTAACAATGTCAAACAAGGTAAACTTTTTAAACTATGCTTTTTCCCCAAAGATTAAAGTTTGGTTAGATGACCATGCGACCTTCATTAGAACAATTTGCTATGCTGGAGTCCATTGCTGCAATGACAAAACCCATAGAATTATTTTAGACCAGTGGTTCCCAACCTTTATCGACTGGGGGCCACTTTTAGTTTATTGGAGGGTATGAGGGGCCACAATGTAATTTTTAAAAGATACTTCAGCAGGTACAATACATAAAAGACCAAAGACTACTTAACTTTTTCATTTTAGCATAAACTCAATAGAATGCAATTTTTTGTGGCTGAATGTTAGAAGCAAGTTTTTCAATGTCATGTTGAAGATTAGTTTTAGGCATAATGTCCATTGAGGTTGAAATTAGTAAGACGTGAGCAGTTTTTTNCTGAAAAGCATCAAATTGTCAGTGAAAAGCTGAAAGCAAACCAACAAAGTCAAGTTATCAATGACAGGCTACAGTTGGCCGATAAATTTCAAGCTGTTGGTGACAAAATTAAAACCGCTGAAAGGCTTCAGGTTGTCGTTAGCAAGTTGAAAACCAAAGATCAGCTTCAAGTTGTATGCAACAACATCAAAACAACTGATAAGGTTCAGGCTGTTGGTGACAAGACGAGGTCTAGCGAAAAACATCAAGCCATCAATGTCAAGGTCAAAGCAGCTGACAAGAGCTTGGCTGTCAGCGACAAAACAAAAGCCGGAGAAAAACTGCAGGGCATCAGCGACAAGGTAAAAACAGCTGATAAGGCTAAGTCAACGTCAACTGAGAAACATCAGGCTAGCTGTGAATTGCTTACTGGTATATCTGTTCAAAGAACTCAGATTGCTAATGACAGATCTAAATCAGGTGATAAAATTGTTAATGAAAAGGCTGTGATCGCTGATGGACATTTGACAACTAGCAATTTCTCCAAAGAAGACGAAAGGATTCAGATTCTAAGCAATGTAACGAAGAAATTGGACAGAAATCTGGATGTTGAGTTAGTTAAAGTAACTGAAAAGAATCTGGTTATTGGAGAAAATAGTGGATTGGCTCATGAAAAATGTTCAAGAGTAGTTACTGATGATCTGCAGAAGTTAGATTCCATTCAGGGATTCGATGATAGATTGAAGTCGACTGATGGGAATCGCTTTACAAGGGATGATTTAAAGATAACAAGCAAGATTCCGATTGCCAGCGATCAGTCGAAAGGAACCGGCACAATAAAGAGCGCTGATAATTCATCTGATGGCATTGCAAAGGTTACAGCAGAAACCACTGAGTTTTCATTTCCTAGAATTGTGCTAAAAATTAAGCAAGGTAAAGTTGTTTTGAAAGAATCGCACAACATTGACTCACAACGAGAATCTTCTTGCTCAAGAAAACCAAGAATCCCTGAAAGCCCCACAACAGTTGTTGAAAAGGAATCTAAACCTGACATTTACACAGCTAAAATGACACAGAATCCCGTTGCCTTGAAGAAAGTGTGCGATAAATTGTCGGCCCACAAAAAGCAGCTGGTCCGGAAGGGAAATAGCCATTCAGGACAAGTGGTATCTGTGAAGCAGAGGCCCAGTGTTACAGTCACTTGCTGTAAATCAGCTGCTCTTGGTAGACTGGCAAACAAAGCAGCAGCTACCAGGAGACAGAAGAACAATAGCTTAAAAGAGGCCCCAACAGTGTGTCCGACGACTCCAAAGTCGTATGACATTTATGACTTCAGTGCAGAATCTGACAGCGAGAACATCATCCAGAAAACACCGACACGAAAATCACCTAAGGCCGGTTTGTTCAAGAACTCCGTGGCCACGTTCAGCAATTCTTTAGGTGCTGAGCTGAATGCAACGACTCAAGTTCCTGGCCTCAACATTCCACTGAACAAAACACGGCGGATGTTTTGTCCATGCAGTCACCAGAGGGAGACAAAAGAAAGTCCAAGGCAGAAACAACCAAGGTCACCTGTCTCCAGTTTGGCACTCAACTTGAATGCATCATCCACTGAAGATTTGAGGTTTAAGCTAAGCAAGAACTCGTCGACCATGTTGCTTCCAATATCTGCCAGAAAGAAAAGGTCTGAAAGTGCTTGTATTACTCCTGAAAATTGTGCCTCCACATCAACAGGCGCTCCTAACCCCCGCAAGAGAATAACATCTGTCAACTCTAGAAGGAACATTCATTCATCGCGGGACAGTGTCGTAACTAAGCTGGGGTCTTTGCAACCGGCTGTCGAAAGCTGCGATGCTTCTGCTCTGCCTGCAAATTCCACAATTTACAACATGCAGTCCAACAACTGCATCCCGTGCACCAGTGAATCAGACTGTAGGGACTTGAACTGCTCGGATACGCTTAGTAGGCTTGAAAATGTCGTAATGCCGAATTATGACAAGAAACAGCCAGTAATTCCCATCGAACACCAAAGCATTTTGGCAACCTCTGAGAGTCCTGATGTTAAGCTTTATGGCAGTCAGGATAGTAGTGACTCAGCTTTACCGATGCAGCAATCCAGCCTCGACTACATTGCCACAAAAGTGGAACCAGGTAACCAGTCTCATTCAAACACAGCAGCGCATAACCAGTCGACAGCGAACAATGTGAACTCATTTGCCGTTGATTCATTGTTCGGTAAAGTCAACAGAAAAAAGATGAATGGACAGGATCATAGAACGCGAGAGAAACGGAGAGATCTGTCGACCTCGGAAACAGTCGTTTGCTTTGAATCGCATAATGCAAACAGTGGACGATTGTCTCTGAAGCGGAAGGCAAAGTTTAACGGATGCTACGATCATGAGACGTTGTGTAGAAACAAGGAACAAATGGGACCGCCGACTGAGTTGGGGTCAGGGTCTTCAGAATCATTGCTACCAAGCAATGACAATTCTGCTGTGGTGCCGATAAAACTCAAGATCAGGAAAGTATCCAAGGATGAAGATGGTGCAAATATCTACCAGGTCATCAGCAACTTCCACCAAACGACTTCCAGCTCTGGTGAGTTTCATGGTCAGATTGAATTAAATCTTGTTCTTTGACCAGCACGGCTGTCAACTGTTGCTTTAAAGGTGATCTGGATTGAGCTTAACAATTGACCATCACACCTTGTTTTGTTAGTTTTGGTGAAATTGAGTTCATGTACATATATAAGTTTGCAGCTGCCAATAAGGATTCGTTATCCCATATTTGCAGCTTGCTATGCAAGAACACCTGTGAAGTACACTTTAGGAGTTTTACATAGCGCGCTGACTACATTTGGTTTTCAAGGAATGCAGTTCCAGATGCTCTCAAGTACTTGCTTGAGTTTAGTTGCCCTGTATGAGGTTCTGCTTGCATGAAGGTAAAAGTGAAAACACTTTCAGAAACTATTGATTTCATTGCCGAGAATAGATAAAGTTTCATATAATTTCGTATGACATTTCATCTCTGAAAGATATCATATTTCTAGGCCAAACTCTGAGGTGTGATTACCCTCATGAGATCTATCAGACTTAGTCTGTTGTGAGGAGTCCCTTGCATATAAGCTATGCTGTAGATGGATTCAAGATCAGGGATCAGGTTGTAAAGGTCTGTTGCATTATCAGTTGGTGTAATTTTGATATTTATTGTGATCTCTGAATTTGTCTGTTATAATCATTAGACATGGATAGTTATTGTGTAAGTCTATGTATTTAAACCATAAATCATGTATAGGTACATTGTAAGTGTACGAAAGCACTTCATCACTTGATGAATTTTTTTAGGTCGACAAGACAGTCTTTCACATCAAGATGCAGCTGATGCTGGTAGTTGTGCAACTCACCATGCTTCAAATGCCATAGGAAGCCCTCACATCATTGCAACAGATGTCAGGTCAAGCGCTTGCAGCAGTCTAAATGCTGACAAACCACCAACAAACAATCAGGTATGTCCACCATCTATGTTAGATAAATATGGAGAGTGAAACTAAATCAATGTAAGTTTTGTACAGACTCCTATCCTATACAACAGGGGTGGCAAACCTTTTTCTGATCATGTGCCAATATTTTCAGTTTGAAAGACAAAAACATTCTCGTGTGCTATGCACATTTTTTTTACTACATTCACTATAATTTTACTATAAGAACATATTTAATATGATTTGGTGACTTAGTAAAATCAATGCGTTTTCTACTGTTGCATGGCAGAATCTAGAGAATTTTTGAATTCTTCAAAGCCACACAACCTGCCCTTCAAGTCTTGGGTCATACTGTTTCTGATGTCTGATTTTATGAAATTCATTGTTGAAAACAAAGATTCGCAATATTAACCAGCTGAGAAAATTGACAAAATCTCCACTGCTACTTTATCCAGAGAGTTGAACGTTTCAGGCAGGTCATTCCAGACGCAGAGTAGGCCTAGGGCCTACGTGATTTTTAGCTGATAGCTGCGGTTCTAATCCATTGCAGCGATCACATTCAGTTATATCCAGTCGTACCAGTAAATCAACAAACTTTTGAGTTGAACTGTAGCTCAAAAAATTTCTAAATTGACTGTATCTGGATATTTTATACTTTTTTGTATTAAAAATTTTCTGAACTGCACAAAACGCATTGAAAATTGTTCGATGGTTGTGTGGATTGTCTCTAAAAATAACAAAATCTGAGTCTCTTTGCCAACTGTTTCATGGATTTCCATTTCAGCATAAAACTATTAAATCTTTGAAAATATTGAAACTCTCGTCTTTCCAAATCATATCTCAAAATGTTCAACTTCTTTTCATATGCTGTTATAAAATGTCTAAATGGCAGACTGCAGTGAGATTTGCATGTATCTTATGCTACAAAATTACTCTGCACCCCATCTAGCGAATGAATAATATAAAATAATTCTTAAATTAAATAATAAGACTTAATAGGACTAAGATGCTAAGACTAAATCATAAGAAATATATATATTCTGACATCTGGAAATGACCTATTGTCGGATTCCTAGTGAATCTTGTGTAAAATATTTTCACAATAAAATCATGAAGTGCTAAATTGCGATTTCAATGATTTCATACTACTAAAATTAACACAAAATAGTTTTATCTCAAGAGTACGGTGCGTGCCATGCAAAATCGTCTCGCATGCCACTTTGGGCACACATGCCATAGGTTCGCGAGCTCTGCTCTACACTGCAGTCTGTGATAACCTCATCTCTGAATTCCCAGTGATATCACACCTGTCTTTCACTCCTTGCACTCCACGTCGGAAAGTGTTCTTCTAACAGAGAAATGAACTAAGTTCTAGTGACTGGGCCAATGCTTCAATGTATTCTAGTGACTGGGCCAATGTGCTTCAATGTATTCTAGTGACTGGGCCAATGTGCTTCAATGTATTCTAGTGACTGGGCCAATGTGCTTCAATGTATACTAGTGATTGGGCCAATGTGCTTCAATGTATACTAGTGATTGGGCCAATGCTTCAGTGTATTCTTTTAGAAGAACAGTATGAATATTAGCTAAGGTGCATTGATTATCCGGAGAGGACACCATCATCTTGGTCAGTATTGGTGGTTGGAATAGGCTGAGATTTGGTGGAGATTTGAGGTATGACAAGCCAGAGGAAGGTGCATCATCATTTATGGTCAAGATTTTGTCAGAAAGGAGCTGAAGAAGTTTGTTGAAAAAGAAAGAGTGTGATGGGAAGCTAGGTGGTCATTGTATGAAAAAGAGTCTGATGAAGCACTGGGTGGTTCATAGCATTTGTCACGGTGTAGGATGTTAGTCAATGCTTGTCATAATATCTTTAGAGATGAAACAAATGCAAAATAATTAAGTCTGTAGAAACTGTTGTAGCTCATGGTTTATTTAATTACTATTTGTTTCTAATCCTTTTGAAACCTCCTGAGTTTTCTTAATGAGACCAATGTGCTACTCTCATATTGGCCTCTGGTTGGTCAATGGTGTGCTTTACACATTCACAATATTTTCAGAGACCTCATTTAAACTTTTTTGCATGCTAGCTGATATGCTAGCTCTCCGCTACATCCATTAACAAAATGTTAACTAGCAGGATACTCATTTTTATGTTCCATGCTCATGTATCTGATTTAATTTCGTTTATAGTATTTCAACTTGTTTGTTGGATATGCAGGATATGCCTTTAATCATGCTGCCCTTAGACCTTTTTAGCAGTTTAAAAGGCTGCAGGACGATTTGAGGTGTTGGTAAATTGACTGCTACATACATTTGTTATAGGGGCCATCCATTTATGACGTCCACAAAAAATCGGGTTTTTGACTCCCTCCCTCTGTCCACATGCGTCCACGTGGGCCGGATCCCCTCACCCCTTGTGGATGTCACACGCGGTCGACATGAAATAGGCCTACACACCGCTCTCTTGAAACGGCTAGTACAATGACATGCGGGCCTAAAGCTGAAATTCGAGTATATGATTATAATTTATTTAAAACTGTACTATTAGTAATTTATATTATTAATTTATATTGCTAAAAATTTTCACTTTTTATTTCGTGGAAAGATGAAATTCTGGCGAAAAAGATGCCAACTTCTTTGCATGAGAAGAAGACAGCATGACGTCAGTGGACTCTAATTTTAATTTTTGTGTGTGTGGACGTCCACATGGGGCTTAATCCCCTCCCCCATGCATCCACCTAAGCCTGACCTCCCCTCCATGTAGACGTCATAAATGGATGGCCCCATACGAGAAAAACTGCTATAACATTGTTGCACTGACAAGGATATTTCTCTATATAAATATGCTTTGACATTTTTAGGTTAGAGAATCAAGGAATATTTTCCAGAACTTGGAAGAAGCTGTAATGCACACCAGGGAAGAGTTTACCAGACAGACAGGTCTAGGCTGGCCAAAACTGGATCAAATTGGTTTGCTGCCAATGACTGCAGACCATAGGAGTCTCTCTCTTCCGAGTCAGCAAAACCTTCCCGTACTGAGTGGTTTTGACTGGACTGCTTTACTAAATCATACTGAGCCAGATCAGACTTGATACAGTACTGGTCGAAGTTGGTCAAAACTAGTTGCTGCTGCCAATTCAGACTGACTGCAAATAAGATGTTATTTATTCTTGATCTCACTTATCCCAGTGATGGAGATATCGCGATCGTCGTATGGCCTGCGTCTGGTGCAGCATAATGTTGGTGTAGGATGCGGTGTTTGTTAGTGCAATAATGTCTGGTTGTTGAGTGCATTGTTGACAGTAGTTGTACCGTCTTTTTTATTTGCATTTCATATGAACTATCAGACTGTTGAGGCAAACTAAATGCTATGTAAACTTACGATGCTTTTAAGTGTTTAACACTCAGATGTGATATGATATGGCAGGACACTGAGAGGTCAGTGTACTTGATTTGGATGGTCACTAGACACCATTTGACGAAAGAGATCTGGATGTGATTGGCCACACTGCATGGTCTCTGGGTGCAGAGAAAACTGATTCCTAAAAGCAAAATTGCTAGAATTCTCTTTTCCTCTAGTCTCGTGACAACAATGCAGCCTGAACTGAAGCGATTAAGTTTGCACGAGATAAGTTGGCGAGAATGTGTTGCTTATTTAAAGGTAAAGTGTTGGTTGAGTTGTAGCCATTCAGTATTTCGCAACTTTGTGAGAGCCAATTTAAACAGAAAGTGGTCTTTCACAGAAATCACCAGAGCTACTACCTTGATGTTAAAGTGAGCAACTTGCAATCCAATGAAGTGTTCAACCACTCTTAGGTTGTGCTTCACATTGCAAGAGGCCCTTGGTTTCTTTGTAACTGAGGATGATGTATGAAGTCATCCAGACAACTACATATAACTTTCTAAGAGTCTCAGACTTGTGCCTGCCTCAACTGTGCCTGGTGTTCTTGTTGCCAACTGAATGAATCATGGAAGTGTCAACAATTTCACTTGTGCAATACCTGCACATGAAGGAGATGATGATCCTTTATTATACCCAGTTAATGTTCTTTTTTTCGTGTCGTTGCTGACCGTTGGTGGAACGTAGTGCATAAGTGCCTGCATTTCAGCACTTCATTGGTTGTGGGTGTGGTTCCTCCACTGGTTACTTAATTACTGGCATGGCAAGTTAATCATGAAGATGACATCAACTCTGAATGGGAATCAATTGCTTTGTTTTTTCACAGCCAACCAATCACTTTTCTAGTTATCTGAGCACTGTTTGCATATTAATGAATCTTCATGACGTTTATAGGCAGTGCATTTGCAAAGTACTTAAAAGATGACACTATTAATTAAGTGTGTAGATACATACAAACATCTGAACCTATAGTCCTGATGCCTTTGCATAATGAAACACCAGTAGTACCAGGTGTGTATTTTCGCTAGATGGCAATTTTCTGTTCTATGTGTTGATAAAGACTCAATATTATGCACTAAGGCTATCAAAGGACAACCAAGATACTCCAAAAGGGAACACACTAGAATACAATGTGGCTGTATTGTATACTATTTTTTACTCATCCTTATATTCTTGTGTAATCATGCATGCATAAAATAATGTGACCCATCTGGCCAAAACCAAGCATATATCGCAACATGTACTGCTGTTGGGAATCCTATCTGTAGCAAACGTGCTAAGAGTAGAAAGCCCAAACTCCCTATAGCCTATTTTGCTGTCTGTATTATTTTCAAATCTAAACTAATCAGAGCACTTGATACATGCCAATAAGCTACTGCATTTCAAAATGATACAAAAACTTTAAATGCATTTTTCTTATAATTAATCAAACAACTGAAACATGTTTTTCACTTGTAAGTTTTTGGCCTTTTAAAAGAGAGGCCCTTTAGAACAGCATTTGATGCCAATACTGTAAAAAAAATTATGCCTGGTTTTCATCAGATGGGTTACAAATATAACATGCTTCAGCTGATGACTCTGCTCAAGGAACTTGCTCTGCCAGTGATGAATATGCCCTATGCATTAGAAATAATTAAATGTAAAGGGCTTTTCTGAAAGCCTGCATTCTTGCACAAAAGCAGCACAGCAGCAATTCTGGATATAGGATGCCCACATGGGAATATCTCCGTGATATTTGTCGCTGTTTCACTACACATGAAACTGCTGTTGGGGCCGTCCATA
>SACV01029934.1:28770-43888 GCA_003999395.1 Eisenia fetida | reverse complement strand
TTCATTCTCAAATTAGGGCATTGCCGGGTGACGAACCGGATACTCGAAAATTCCGGGTACCTGGTCCCCGGAGGCACCCGAATCCTGGCTGAAAAACGGATCCGGTGCCAGATGTTCAAAAATTTTTAAACTTGAATTTTTTAACATGTGTTTTAACATTTTTAGGTGTGTATTTGTTTGCATTGGGGCATATAAGAAAAAGTAAGGTGTCCATCATGTACTATAAATATCTGTCTTATTATATATGTATATATATATATATACATAGAAGGGTAACACACCTGTGCCTGCCCTCATCCCGGCCGTACATCACCCCTGGGCGTGTAAAATCAATTAAGAACCCTGGGCTCATTATATCTGGGGCTCCCTGGATTAGTCTCACCCTGGGTAATTAATAGGTGTTCTTCACTATCTGATGGATACCTCCCCACCCGTGACATCTCCGCATGCCCACTCCCCCAGTGAATACCAACCACCATGTCCAATGTTCATACTGCTACCTCCTCCTTTCCTTCTTCTTCCTTTGCCTTCCTGCTCTTCTTCTTGTTCCTCTTCCTCCTCCTTCTTCTTCCTCTTCTCCTCCTTATCTTCCTCTTCCTTCACTTCTAACTCCTCTTCCTTCTCTTTCTCCTCTTCCTCTTCTCTTCCTCTCCTCCTAGTCATCTTCTTCCTCTCTTCTTTCTCTTCATCCTCTTCCTCTTCTTCTTATCTTCTTTCTTATCCTCCTCTTCTTCACTTCTTCCTTTTCTTCTTCTTTCTCTTCATTCTCTTTCTCTTCTTCTTCTTCTCTTTCTCTTATGCTTCTTCTCTTCTTCTTTCTTATCCTCTTATTCTCCTTCCTCCTCCTCCTCTGGGTCTTCCTCCTTCCTGCTTTTCCTCTTCTTCTTCTTCCTCCTCTTCTTCTTATTCTTCTTCCTCTTCCTGTTAAATGTGTTTTATCTTTACCTTTCCTGTGTATATAGTTTTTTAGTATTACTTAATTTTTACATATCTTTGAGTAGTGATGTCGATGTTTCTTCTCATTAAACTATTACACAAACATAATAATGCACTGTACTAATGGACCCTGTACCGAACCCTGTGGGTTTGATCACCGGGTATCCGGACCCGGTACCCGGATGAAAAACGGCACCCTGCTGTGCCCTATCTCAAATTGCATAATCTTTAGATGGCTCTGTTAGCCACAAAAACATTCTGAGCAGGCCATAAATGGGAGTCAGCTCTTTGACACCTCTGCTTTAAGTGCATTGTTAACAAAATTGTTTAGCAAATCCTATCCTTTTTCACCGTCTTCCCCATACATCCCTCCCCGTCACAACTCCATACACCATCCACCATAGCCGTCTGACTGTCTGCCTGCCTGACTCTCTGGATCTTGACTGCTGCCTATCGATTTTGTTCTGGTTAAGCGCCTGTGAATAAGCTGGTTCCCACGACTTCGCTTTTGTAGGCGCTCTAGAAATCTAGAGTTTACGATTACGATAAAGGATTAAATAGGAGAAATACTAGATTGCAATTTAGATGATACTCACACTATTACTGGTGTTATGTTATTCCTATGGACAGAATAACTATCATTATTACTGTAGTTATTATTGGCATCAATATTGGTTTACATTGTTTACTGGCATAATTATTGGCTATACTTTATTAAGGCGGCTGTAACTTAGCACATAAACTGTGGCAGTAATTTTCACTAAGGCTACAACTTGTATATGATGTGAGAAACAAGACATCAACTTACTCAACTCAACATTAAATCATAATAATGCAGACAATATTACTCTTTTAATGCCTAATTTCTGCATTGCTGGTACTCAACAGAGTTCACAGTACACATTGGCCCATTTCATGAGCCCATACAGAAACCTGCATGCAGACACTGTTACATTTACAAGAACATAGCTTGTGTGCTGCTCACAAACACTGAGAAACACAAGAACACAAACTACAGGTTAACCAAAATATAAAGCCCATCGTTTGTCAGGCAATTTAAGTAATCTGTACTGGCAAAGATCGCTTAAATGACGTACCTTTTATGTCTACAAATAAGCCACTTAACTATAGCAACAGTAATAAGTGGCTATGAGTAAGCCTTTTATGTAGAGGCTGTACAGATGTAGTCAGAAATTACATTAATTTGTTTTCCTGTAAAATAACAATAAACAGTTATTGGTAAATCTAGTTCAAATGCTTGTCTCAATTCTAGATTGTTTTAGTAAATTTAAAACCTCATAATGAAGCCCAAAATCTTTGACCCACATACCAAATCTTAAATGACAGCAAATCAATATCAAATCCCATCAGTAAAAAGAAATAGTTGGCAGAGAAGAAGTCTTCCAGCATAAGATGTAATTAAACTACCTACACTAGAGCAATTATTTATTTAACTGATCATCAAGACATCCATTTATGTTCAAAATCATTTTCAACACATTCAGCAAAGTTGCCTCATTTGAGTGTCATTTCTACCCCTACGCAGCGATTCAATGGACATTAACGAAAATCGACAGCAACAATCATGTCTAAGAGCACGGGCAACACCAGACTCTCCAGGCCGACTTGCGTGTGGTACAGCAGGAATACTTCAATACTTTTTGCCAGCTTATTCCACAACAAAAACTCAACGTACTTTTCTCTTTGAAATAATATTGAAAAAGTTAAAACATACATTTTCGCTCAGAGCTGAAAATGAGTCAGACTGATAAATGATGTAATTGAAGGCATAAGTACATACACCTGCACAGTTAAAAATGGACAATTGACTTTGCATTTTTCNAGGAATGGTGGCGGGCCATAGACTCGCGACCCAGCTGGAAAAGTAGAATTTACTGTTAAACTATAAAGCAAACATATTTTCAGCTGACGTAGAACAGAAACACTTAATAAAAGCCATTCTTAGGCTAGGCAATTAACATTCATTGAACATTGTAATTTATATTTTGTCATTGAGAAACTAGTAAAATATTATAGTTACTAGCATTAACAATAAATTGCTGTAAACAGTTTCTTGCTGCAAAATAGACAAATTAACCTCAGCCTACATGTACATGTGATTTAGGAAACTCTCGTGAGCCTTCATCTCCCATGATTAAACTTAAATTATTATCTCTTTAATTTTAGACATAACATGATTCAACCTTTGATTTTCTAGCAATTGAACCATCCAGGTACAAAATCACAAAATCCCCATGTTTTGTTGTAAAATGTCGCATCAAATTATATTCCTACACAGCCGACACACATTCGTTTCACAGCCGACATATTCAGTGGCGTCGCCAGGAAATGAGATGAGGGGGAGCACTAAATGAATTTTCCATCTCCTTCTCTGCCCGGGATTTCTTTTGGGTTCAGAGACTGTTTTGATCTGTTTTAGTAAGTTGTAGGCCTAGCGTGTTTCTGGCGAGATAGACGAAACTGTAATACATGTTTATCTTTGGTAATTTTCTAAATTTGTACATCTAAGCATCTGGCATCAGCTATAGAATGCACAGAACTTCCAAAACTTGAGGAGGAGCACGTGCCTCAATGCCCAATAGCTAGCGACGCCACTGGACATATTGGTTTCGAATTAGGTAGAGTAGGTAATATAAACAAATATCGCAGTGTGCAATCATCGTTGGAATTACGAGTTTCCGAATCTAATTTTGTCTTCTTTGCCCCACTAGCCATGGATTTTATGTCTTAAAAGTATTTATAAAGATATATAGTTCTACACACTGTTTCGCGTCTAGCAAATTACTTCCAGTTATGCCTTACGTTTGGTGCGTTTTTACTACAAACATTGCTTACAGAAATTACACTGCATCTTGCATGACTGACCTAAATTTTAATAAAATCAATCTTTCATTAATAATAAATACATAAATTGTTAATACAAAAAAATGGATTTTAAAGAAAATGTAATAAATTTCTTCAGCATTTTGTCGGTGCTCTGAGGGCCAATTGTTTGGCCTACGCGGGCCAGATTTGGCCCGCGGGCCGCTAATTGAAGACCCCTGCTGTAGGTGGTCCCAGCCTGGCAATAGAACCATTGGCCAAGCAGGTATCATCAGCTGGAAGCTTCTAGGGACACGAGTGACAGATGGTCAACCTGTGACATTTTCAACGGCCATATTCCCTGGAGGTTTATTACCATAAATCTTCAGCCTCTACAAGTATCTGCTTAAATAAATCATGACTTGCATGGCTTCTGGTATGGAAAACAGTTCCTCATGAAGTCATCTATTTAACCTTTTTGAAGGAGACTTTCGGAAATCGCTTACACGACCCCATACACATTAAATTGAATATCCAGCTCAAATGCCTAATTAGTCATTTATAGGCAATACAATCATTCAGGTAATCTCACTAAGTCTCATAACATTGTTAGTATGACAAGTTTCGTTTTATCTTTATCCACATTTCAGACTGACACATTATAAATTATGCAATAATAATAGTAGTAGTAGTAGCAATGGTAGTGGTAGTGATGGTAATAATAGTAGTATTGTATTGTATTTATAAGCATTTGAAAAGCGTCTCTTGTGGGGTGAACTGTACTAATTATAATAACAACAATGACATCACTAACAATAACAATGATAATAATGTTAAAAATAATTGAAAGTAGAAATTTTAAGGTAATACAAATGTTCATGAAGCTCATGAAGCAAGGAAACACCCCTACTATCATAAGCTCAATGCTCACATCATCCACCACACTTCAGGCGAACATGTAACAATGCACACATCATAAATAATAAAAGAAATGAAAATAATTACACTAACAGGTTGTTTTGACCACTCGTCCAACATCTAACCGCTTCTGATTGGTGTGCACTTCAAGAAGCGCTATATAAATGTATAGATACAATACAATACAATAACCGATACCTAGCTTCAATAGCGATAACTGCAATAGAGAAGTCTCCAGTTTTTACGCACAGTAGTCCGCTCTCAAAGCAATGTCAAATTCTGCAGAGTGCAACCACCATTACGGTACACCATAAGACAATTCTCAATACAACGTCTCAAATTTCTTCCAGGCATCTTTCTGGAGCTGATTCTCCAAATAACGAATAAGCGTAGATGCCGTAGTCAAGTGCTCATTACCAAGACCCTTGGAAATCATTGCCTTTACTAAAACGATCACAGAAATGACTATGGCATGTCATCCACCCATCCCATCCTATGGACGATTCCAATCATTTTTCTGATCATCCTCGATATTGGGGAAATCGTTTACCAACGAATGCCAAGAGTCTTCATGGAACTCATGCAGCATCAATGGAGCCACTTTATTTCTAAATGAAGGACAAGTCCTACCCAGTCATTTGGGGAAAACTGTCTTCTAATCTTGAAAAACATCTGCAATAAAACATTGTAAAATTAATAATAGCCAGATATGCATGAGAAATAGAGTTCTGACCTCTCATGACATTCACAATAGGGGCATTAAATAAGTTATGATACTGCCTTAACCAAAGGCTATACTAGTGTTAGCCTTGTCACTGATGTAGCACCAGCCAAATGCTGGCAATACAGAAAATATGATCAGTTCTGGACACCTCTCAGAATCATGACACAGAGTACATGCACAAGTACTTCACATTATTACAATAGATTAACACAATACATCAGCAACTTAGCACATTACATTACATGAGTCTAAAATGTGGAGAATTTATACAAATCAATCAGACACAGTAAAATAAAATACCCAAAAGTCATTCATAACCTGGCAAGATTACCCGGCCACATGTACTGCGAATAAGCTTCCGCTTTGGGAAGCAAATGAAATCTTAATTTAATTAACGGCATGTGCCCTGCAATTAATCATATTCACATTGGCATATTAGTTTAATATGTAACTAATGTGATATAATGATGTAATAATAACAATGCTGAAATGAAGCTAATGTGTTTGCTTTTACTCTCTGCATCTGAAGTTTGAACCTCGGCACATCATGCAAACTTTTGTGACGCCATATTGTTGCTAGATTGAGGAAAGCTGTCATCTTTTCACGTGCTTCTGCTGAGAATTCCCAGGGCAAATACACTCAGGAAAAATGCTGAGGTCTGAGAAAAAATCCTCTTGTCTTACATATCTTGCCTATGAGAAACAAACATAGCACTAACCTACCTTACCCCAATCCAGAGACATCTAATACAGTCAAAATAAATCTGATCCAATTCATTGTCACCACAACTATCTGCCATAAATAATAGCGAGAGAGAAAAACTACCAATTATCCCAAACACTTGATGCCGATCAAGTACACGAAAGAGACACCACCCAGCCCCCCAGGCACTGCTGACAAAAGTATCAATGGTGCGACTTGACTGGAGAATCATCAGGGATATATTATCTATAATGAACAGCAACTGAAAAGGAATCTCACATAGCCTCCAATGAGTCTAATCACCAAACCTCTCCATGTCTTGCAGGACAGTATTATAGATGAAATAAGGCATTTTAGAGGACACAGTTAGCTCTCATCTAATTTCAAATGCATTTATGCAAAAGTCCCTGACAGGAAAACATCACCAAATATCATAAGAAACTCAGTAGCAACTCAAGCCCTCTGCAGATAAATCTCAAAGGTAAACTATTCACAGGGATTCAAATTAGGTCAGCTAAGAATGCAAAATGAAAACAAAACCAGCAACCCTGACAGACCATTTGAAAAGTAAAATGATCTCAGTATATCAATTACATTCAAATGGTGCAATTAATTAAGTATAAGATGTTATCACAATCACATGTATTATAAGCTGCATAACGTTATTGTTAACACAGTCTATTGCGAAAGTGGCTCCCACATTCAACTCAGCTTTAGACTGTTACCTTACCAATACGCAATCAGTATAAAGAACAATTTGGTGTAGTTGAGAAGGTAGAAATGATATACACAGGGTTTACAGACTTTATTCTCATCCCAACATTTATTGCACTGCCAAATTAATGGACCATTTATATCCTGTATGTCCGTCCATGGGGGTACTCAACTCATAGTAACTGATATAAAGCAAAATTTAATTGCCACACCAATCCACTACATTACCCAGCCTGTAATCTGCCACATAATTTTCAAGAATTATATCTTTAAGCTTGTTGCTGGTCTTGGAGGGATTACTGAAGGCTTTGCTAAATGTCCTGACAGTCCGAAATCCATTAATTACCTAAAGCTGGGAAAAACTAACTCAGTCAATCTTTGGCAAAATGGCACTTCAATCTCACAAGGTCTTTCATTGTTCCGACCATCTCTCTTTCAGATGTAACTTACATTTGTTCCATAACAACTTCAGGCAGTCCCCAGAAAATTCAGTCACTGCAAAGAATGAATAATGAAGTACAGGCAGCCTGAAGTAATAGGCCATTTCTAACCATTGCTCTTTCATTGCTCACGACTCCACTTTAGCAATGGGAAAAGTCCAAAATATGAAAAAATTACACAATTATTACAAATATTGTGTAATTTACTAGAATGCGACCAAAAACAGTTCACTAATGCAGAAATTCTGTTTCCAAACACTAATTGAAACAAACCCCTGTGCTCAATCAAGACACTTATTTGAAACATTGCACTCACTATCTGCACTTACTTGAAACACTTAGTTGACACATCACACTCAATACCTATCAATCAATTAATCAATTTTTGTTTATTAAACTAAGCCGACGAGTAGGTATGCAATGTTGATGCTTAAAAATAAGATTAGATTAAGGCAGTGTTTACAAAAATTAAACACACTGAGCCATCAGCATTGTAGTGGAGGGAAGCGAGTCATTTTGTATTTTTTATATAGCACTTTAGGTATGAAATTACAGTCATCTTTGTTAGGTACGGAAAACTAATGGGGACATGGGTGGAGCGAGTAAGTAGCAGGACGAAACGGAGGGAAGAGTGGGTAAAGAGCATGATGTTAGTTGGGGGACAGGCACTGAACAGGCGTCTGTCCCTCCCCTGTTAGATGCACTCTTTAATGTGATTCGGCGCCCTGCGATTAAACGCGACTCCTGTAATAATCTGCTATAATCCATTCGTACTAAATCTGTAATTCAATCTGCGTTTGTGTCAGTTTGAAATTGAATATACGGAAAATATTATTATCAATATTATTAATATTATTATTATTACTATAATCATTATTGTTACTCTTTGCTTGAAGGTGCAGAAATCCTCTGCTTTTCATTCATTACATCTGCTGCTTGAAACAGACCACGCTCTTCCGATTTGTTTATAGCCCCACCAAGTTGGTGAGGCACAAATTAGGCGTGCAAAGGTTGTTGATTGTGCAATTTGTTCTTAGTTGAAACAGTTCAAAAGTTGAAACATAACAATCATTATCTGAATAGATGGCATCAGATGCAGAAGTATTAAGCTTCTGAAAAGCTGAACAACATCTTACCTCACTGCGGTGCCCTCGAAGATAGAAATTAGTTCGGGGCGGCTGGTCCACGACGTTCTTAGACTGACAGGCAGTGAACGTAATTCCAATGACTCCTCTGGTGTTACCACTTGCCAACCATCCCTGATGGTAGTAATTGGCTTCATTTAGTCGCCAGGCTCCATTCTCCGGTTGACCGTCAGGTGTCCTTCCCATCCAGGACAAAGACTGGACCACACAGTCACAGTGACTTGTGTTTGGCTCTTCAACAAAGGCATGCATTGTTTGGCAAGAACTGTTAGGCTACAGCTACTGCCTTGTGTCTACTCCAGAAATCCGTATGAACACTAAATCAGGCTGTCCTCAAGCATTCAGCCAGCCAGCCACACTAAAACTCCTAAAGAAGAAACAAGAATCAAGAGTTTTACGCTACCATTAGTCAATGTTATCAATAGTTACTGATACTAGCACTTCTACCTCAGATACTATTACCGTTATTATATACTATCATGTTTACACGTATTACGATTGTGTGCATGGTTGTCTTTAATGTTGCCTTTGCTTCTGGGATCATAAGTACATCTAGCCACAGCTTTGCTAAATAGGATGAACACAGAGATTACAGCTGACATGAGTAGAATTTATTTATCTACCATTTGCCAATATATATAACAGTATTATTATAAATATATAACAGTATTATTATAAATATATAACAGTATTATTGTCATTCATGTTACTGCTGTGCTGTTATAGAGAATCTGTCAGATCGGCATCCAGGCCCACCACTTCCTGGAACATACTGCCACAGGGTTGACATCCCTGACTTAGAGTGACGGGAAAATCAATGCAACTCCTTGTTAAAGTTGCCGTTCATGTATGCAAAGCACTTCATGGTTTAGTAATCTAAACAACTTCACCACTTAGCCCCAAGCCACTACTTGTTGATTTGTGCATTCCACTCACATGTCATCCTACCATATGAGGTTTACTGCGTAAGCTCACAGAAGCCTGTAAGAAGCTGGTTACCGTAGTGTACCTCCGTATTCACTGACCCATCTCTGCAGAATTCGCTATTATGTGCAGGCCCATATTATGAGGTCTACGTGCACTTGGACAATTTCACAGTGCCTTGTAAAACATTGCGTTAAGTGTTTCTCACGTTAGAGTTCTCAAAGAACAAGAAGTTCATCTGTATGCAAATGATATTTGTTAACTGGTGATGGGTGCGCACGAACAAGCATTTAGCCGAAGGCATCTTTTCACAGCTATCTGTATTTTTGGAGTGAATTGATTAACAAGTCTTAAATTATGACAACTACATTGCTAAAAGTTATACTGTTTTTATTTATGAGTTGGTGATGGTAATGCAAATTTATAATGTGCAATAAAACTAACGGACAAATGGTTTTCAAGCAAATGGGCCCGCCAATGTCGCACGAGCAAATAGGGTTAGGAATCTGGGAGGTGACACAGTGAGCCAATCCTCAGAAATTTCTGAAAAACTATATCTTAATTGTGCGTTTTTAGTCAAAATTAAGCTTTACAAAATCTTCATTTTTGATCTTAATTATCAACAGGCATCATCATATCACTCTTATCCTCAAATCACTCGACTGGCTAAAACTCCCAGAGCCAATTCACTTCAAAGTCCTACAGTACTCCCACCCCTATTATCTTCACGAACTTTTCACCATCCAGCCAACCTGCTCTACCCGATCATCCTCCAATCATCCTCCTGTCTCACCCTTTCTCGACCCCTGGTTACTACTCATCTCAAGTTCCCCAACAGAGACATATCCATCACATCTTTGGAATGATCAGCCACATGAACTCTGCACTTTGTCTGTTCCTCCACCATCATTGAAAATCACCAATTATCATCTTCCTCCGGCTCCTAAATCTATCACCCTCGGGCTTTCCACTCAAAATTAAATAGTCATCTCTTCCAGAATTCATAGCCTGGCTCATCTGATCCTCCGTCTTCCTGCAAAATAATATCGACAGTAACAGCTGACCCTCTGGAAATTGGATCTGAACTTACCCTGGACGGTGACGGCCGCTATTCCCAGGGGCCACCACTCCCAGCTGGGAATGGCGGCCCCTGGGAATGGCGGCCCCAAACCCCCGGACTACCCTTTGCACAACCCCTCTGATTCGTTGCAGCGCTTGTGAATAAGCTGGTCCCTGTGCTTGGCTTCCGAGTGGCACTTCGGAAGTTTGGTGATTACAATGATGATTAGTTTTGATCGTAATTATCAGTCAACGAGCATCACATAAAACGCATTATGCCCTATAACCTAGAAATTTTAACTTTCATTCTCAAATTAGGGCATTGCCGGGTGACGAACCGGATACTCGAAAATNCCGCTGCCATCGCCTGCTCGTCCGGACGTCTGCAGCGTCCATCCCGCGCTGAACGGACCCCAACTCGACCGGCCCCGACCTGCGGACGAGCGAACGGGGCCAACCGTTCGGGCGCAAATTGTTATTCCGACAGAGTAGATCTTCGATTACGCTGATGAATTACATGCCTGGTCGCAGGTTTGCCATCCACCGTGGTGGTGGACCTGCCGCGCAAATATGCAGCGAAGGAGTAGCGACGGCGGCCGTGGCCGGTCTTTCCTCGAAGACCAGGGCCACCCGCTGCGCCGCTCTCTTTCTCAGTTGCTGTATAAACATAATATATCTGCAAGCGTTGCTATTGATTGGCACGGACAAAGCCAACTTTGTCTCGACCGTATCTAGCACTTGACTATTGCTATTAACGGATTTGACGTTAGGCCTACCCAACGAGACTCTGGTGCGGTACCGTGACCAGATTTTGGCCCGATTAGCAGTGGATCCGGAGGGACGAGACAGGAAATCCACCTGGGACTCACCGGGAAATTACTGTCTATTTTCAGTTTATGGATTGGGATTTCTTCTGTCAGATTTTCTCACTGGTTGTCGTCTGGAATCCTCAATGGAATGTGGTGTCATAAAAAGACACTAAAAGTTTCAATGACGCCTTCAATTAATCGTAAAATAGAGGTTCTCAATTTCTCTAAACTTGACAGAACAGCAAGAAATATTTATTTACTCATACATACTTCTGAACTTTGTAACCGTTCCACTTCTTAAATTGTTTCAGTCACTCCTTGGAAGACTTACACTAGCCTAGTATCAGGCTTTTTGATTCAATGGTTCAGTATGGCAGCAGACTGCCCAAAGCAACCAAAATGGCAAAGAGCAAACGAGTATGTGACATTTCTTTCACAACAAATCAAAACGCAATCATGGATCCAGGGCATCAGGTAATGCAAAAGTAATCATCATTATTCATCTGTTAGGTCCTCCACAAAATCATTACCCTGGGGTTGACAGTTCTTTGATTTGCAAGAATGGCTAAAGCAATCAAATAACTGGCTAAGTTTGAGAAAAGGCAGAAGACTGGAGGAAGGAATAAAAAAATTAAAATATTGCCACAGTCATAGGTCCTCACATTATATTACATATAGCTAAATCATCTGCAATTTTAAACAGAACTCAGTCTGAGTCAGGTCAGTAGAGCCTATGAAAACAAGCAGCTAAAACTGAACAATTCATGCAACTTGAATAGCAAAACTTATGCATATTGAATTGCAAAACTAATGCAGATTGAACTGCACAACTAATGTGGATAAACTTGCAAAACTACTGCAGATTACATTGCAAAACTACTTCAGAGTGAATTGCAAAACACATGCAGATTGAATTGCACAACTAATGTGGATAAACTTGCAAAACTAATGCAGAATACATCATAAAACTTCTTCAGAGTGAATCGCAAAACACATGCAGATTGAAATGCACAACTAATGCAGAGAAACTTGCAAAACTACTGCCGATAGAACTGAAAAATTCGGGCATGCAAAATAGCAAAGCTCATGAACTAAGTTTAAAGAGTGTTGCAAGACAATTCTAATATGAAGTTGGTGTATACAGTACACACAACATAAACTGAACCATACCATGTGGTTATCAGCTGACTCCAGCAGTTTAAAAACTCATTCACAGGTCCTATGTTAGGCTAATGATGATGAGATAAACAAGAGAAGCTATCCGTGCCATCCCTGCTGCCAAATGGAAAAGATTTTTACATCACAGGAGATGTCAGTCTTTGGTTAGGACCTGAGACCATCATTAGAAACCCTTGAAAAACCTATCCAATAATTAAACGGCAAACTACAGAGCCAACAGAAGCCACGCAACAACTTCCGGTAAGTTTCAGAAACAAAACTCATTTTTGAGACTTCAGGTTTTGTCGATTGCTGCTCTCGGGGACCAGTAAACTTGACAAATACCTTCCAACACTACATCCAGCTACTCATTTGGAAACACCTCAGCTAACTGGACACATTGGTCATTTGTTTTAAATGTCATAGAACATGATAACATCTTGCACACATCCTAATATACACCATAAAAGAACACCTCTTAACATATTTTAGATTGTATGATGTCTGTTGAATTTATAGCTACACAATGTGTCAATTGTGTCATCAACATCGACAATGCATCATTTGACTTTAAAAATGGTAGGAATAAAAACTGAAGACTATTTAAAAAATTTCAAGAAGCAGAACATTAAAAGTATGACATTTTGTGCAAAAGAGTTTGATCTCAAACATCATTTGACTACCGGTACTAATTTGGTCTCAAACATCAAGTGACTACTACTTTGGTCTCAAACATCATAATTTTTATGACTACTACTCTGATCTCAAACATTATATTATGACCACTATTTTTGTCTCAAACATCATATGACTACTACTTTGGTATCAAACATCAAGTGACAACTGTTTTGGTCTCAAGCATCATTTAACTATTACTTTTGTCTTAAACATCATTTGACTACTACTTTCGTCTCAAACATCATGCCACTACTACTTATGTCTCAAACATCATAGATTACTTAACAGAACAGTCCATGAGACTCCTATATCAAATGAACTATATATACTTCTGTTCTAGCACTTTGTAGACCAATGTAACCAACTGGTTAGGATGCTCATCCAGTAGCAGGGTGAGTAGGGGTCTGAGCGTACAGGGAGGCAGTTACTGGGCATGGACCTTTTACAAGTCTTTAACACACAATGGTTCAGAACAATTGATGGTCACGTGGGCACATCTGAACTCTAGAAGGATGGTAATTGTTATCAAATACAGTCAGGTATGTACATATTCGCAAGGTCTTAAGGTACAAGTAATCTAATACAACACTTGCTTCTCCAAAGGTCTTAGCATGCACAATAGAAATGTGCCACCATGGTAGCAATTGCGAAATCTTCATCGAAACAACAGTGGAAAAAACAAGTCAGCTTAACAGCACAATGTGTGGAAGTGCAGTAGAACTAAGCACTCTCTTCAATACGAGCTACATAGAATGATCAAGCCAGTTGGCAAAGAAGTAGAACAAAATCAATCCCCAACCATAGAGATGACCATCTGCATAAAAACGCATCCTGACTTAGAACTATAACATCAAGAGATACTCATTGCATGCAGGTTTTTCTTGACAACACAAGCCGTGATCAAAGAAAACCGTTTTTGAGAGCTGACTAGAGTCTAAAGAATAGAGTCAACTCTTTTGTATGCAATAGTAATAATATAATCGTTTAATATACAATCTGGCATACCGCAGAATGTTTACAGGTATAGTATGAACAGATGATAGCAAGTTATTATAGGAGTCAAATTTAACCGCAAGGCAGCCATGCAGGGCACCACATCACGTTAAACCACGTGCCAAGATGTTACCACTACTCTGTGGCCAGAAAACCTTATGAGGGATCATACGGGGCACGGACTCGGTCCACCAGCACCACGTGCCATGATGTTACCACTACTCTCCGGCCAGACAAACTAGTATCTAGCTCGTGAACTCGCTCCATTCAGTCAGTGATATTATCTCATTATCTCTCCAGTCACTATTCTCCCAGCTTCAGGTAAACAGACAAGTATGCTCACTATGCTGCAAGCTACAAGACTGTTGCACAGTGCATCAGAAAATATGAATTGCTAAAATGGTTTCACTCGCAGGGGGCCCACAGTTCTGCATCGTTGACACTATTCGATCATATGTCACGCAGAATATCGTCCCCCGTAGAGCCATCTGACAGGAACTGCCATGGTGTCAAAGTGCATGTATTGCAACTCTCATCACTTGTGGTGCTCTTCTTCTTCCTTGGTGCTATGGGGACCAGGAACCCTGAATAACGTGCCAACTGAGAGAATCAGTCGGATGGGCTATCCATGTGTGTGGGACCTTGCCACTGATAACCTGCATAGTAATCTGTTACTCGAGCTGTGTTCGTTTCGACTGACTGTTTGATCATATTGACTTTAACATTAGTTAGATTAGTTCAGGAACTGATTTGAAATCTAGAAGGAGTGCTATATAAATTTTCATAATGAATAATTAATAAATGGTCAACCAAACCCAAATCAAACATCTGATAATATAACCCTCCACCACAACCACCATTGCCCCCGCCACCACCACCAGTCCTAGTTTCTTGAATCTCCTCAAGTACAAATAAAACCAAAGTCATCTGCATTGCAGCACACACTGTGTGAGCAAAAGACTGCTCATCTGGCCATCCTGTAGGTCAGGGGTCTTCAATTACTTTTGGCCGGGGGCAAAACCATAGAAAATAGGAATGGTGGCGGGCCATAGACTCGCGACCCAGCTGGAAAAGTAGAATTTACTGTTAAACTA
>SACV01028687.1:0-11190 GCA_003999395.1 Eisenia fetida | reverse complement strand
ATGAAATGAACGTTGCTTAAATAGGAGCTGGATTTATGAAATAATTTGTGGCTAAGTTTTTTTCTACAGAATTTTTTTTAAGATAAAGGGACAAATCGTCCGGGGACGAACAAAAGTGGAACGCGAAGGCAGGGTTTCCGTTAACGCCCAAACAAAATGGATCCAAAACATCCAAAATTGTCGATGCAATCCCTGTCAGCAATGATTATGTGTCCAAAATTCTAGTTCAGGATTTGAGTATACATCCTTTCTTTGGACCTTAACAGAAACACTGCGTGAAGGACCACAATAGTGGAACGTGAAGGACCATGAGAGTGGAATGTGAGGGTCCAAGGGACCACAAAAGTGGAACGAAAAGATGCACACTGCCTTCCTTAGCTAAACGGGGAGTTGGCAACATTAACTAAACAAAAGGCAACAGGCTTCAATGAAATTGCCAAACACTCCTTAAGCTCCGATCATCACGATCTTAAATAGACTTGAGGAGACCACTCCCTTGTACCCAGTCGTCCAATTTCTTGACAAAGTAGCAGAAATTGACTACGGAGGCACAAGAAGAACATGATAGCACATTGTTAACATCGTGTGTACATTGCAAGAATGGTGACTGATTTGGGCCAAGTGATACTGGTTTAATTTCTTGCTATTTTTGTTGTTATATCCAGATGACCTGAATGAGCAGTTTCAGTGCCAGCAGCTGAGAAATGACAGCAGTTTACCTTTTATGACCACTGACCAGCTGAATGACTGTCTCGATAGCGAATGAAGAAGATGGAGTTGATGTCTGTATGATACGTATGAAGTGTGCTCAATGACTTCTGTTACAGGCCCTGTTATGTTATCTGATGTTGCTGACAACCTCTCATTTGTTTCTTTTGTCTTGATCATACTTCTTTGTGAACAGTCGGAAGTGACATTTACACGGTATTCCTGTGCTGATTGTTCTTGCCAGGCTAATGCAATTCTTGTGGTAAGGAAGCGCTTATCTTATCCCTATTAAGTATACACTCTTTGTTATTGGTACTATTGATAAGTGCGCTAGTTGTGCATAGGAATGACACAGTCCCGCATCTGCAGCCACCACCAGTTGGCTGATTTAGAATAGAATTTGAACAACTATTCCTCAAATATATCCACATGACTGAGCAAGTACATGACATCCCAAGGTAAAAGGGTCTGGAAATTGTAATAATAATAATATTTTTATGATAATTTGCTTTAGTCTCTTCAGACTTTTTATGATCCTGAGGGATCAGGACTACCTTGGCTAAGTAAGAATAATAAGGTCCTTGGAATGAAGGCTCTGATGTTCTGTCTTGCTCTGTGGTTGCTTTTTCTGGATTTGTACATTATTTTACTAATTGTGCTGCCATTTGTGGAGCGAGTGCGATGCTCATTTTAGAACTAACCATTCTATCTTGAGTTGTTTCCTAGTTTACAAGCCATTTTTAAAGTTGCATTTTAAGTCATGTTTTCTGTCTTTGACCTGGAGTCGAGCAATTATGTATGTGCAGATTGGTACTATTTCTTTGCGATGGCGAGTTACGAAATACAGTTCATTGTGTTTCTCTGCTGTATAGGCCTACTCAGTTTTGCAAAACTTTGAAAGCCTTTGAATCTGTTATATGACTGTCCAGAATTTCCTGGACATGTAGCTCAGATGGCTGTTTGTTTCATTCCACTAGTATTGGCTCATGTGAATTTAAATTTAATAACCTTGCTGCACATCTTGGTACCAGATGTACAACGGATGTGCTTGATCCCAACCACCAAGGTGAATAGCATTGTTGACTGATTGTAGGGTTTTCTGGTCTTTGACAGGTATAGTGCTGGTAATATTAGATGCAGTGGTAATGCAGTGCTAGCTTATATATAGCAGTTTGTGTGATATGCAGACATTTAAAGAAGTACAGCTATTAAGACATTGTTGGACTGTTGATACAGTGAGTGCAATCCAGTAAGACATTAGAATTTCAGTGTAATTGCAAAACAACTGTAATTTCATAATGTCATGAAGGTCCAAAATGCACACTTCAGCTAGGCATGAGAAAACGTAGCGAATTGTAAATGGGCGAGAGAAGTTGTCAATTTAGAGTGAAGGATGTTCTGTCGGAGAATTGCAAATGTGAGGGGATGTAATTAGTTCAAGATAAAGGGTATTGTGATGGTCAACAGCCAAATACATGGAACATTGTATTTACAAGTAGATGCTGCTCATCGAAGAGAGGTTTGGCCTTTGACAGATACAAAGGTGCAACCTTCATATGCACATGAAGCTTGCCAATTGATATGATAGAATATCGGAAGCCAATGTAGAGCACTAAAAGCTGGCGTGCTGTGGTTTTGATAAAATTCAAGACACTGTATATATCTGTAGTTGGAGGAAGCAGTCTGATTTTTTTGGGTGATCATGGCATTTCTGTAGTATATAATGAGACATTATGTGGTTGAAAATGGCAATATTACACTTTTATACTTTGATTTGAGCTGTGCTGCAGGTTAATCCTGCACGATGCTTCATGTTGTTTACATTAACAGTTTTTATAACTTAAGTCACTGAGGAACAATGTAATTCTTTGTAATTAGTCAGATCAGATCTGTACAGAACATGTTTTGAGGATGCTGTGCTAAGATTTAGCATGTCAGGATAGGTTGTGTTTTTTGAACATTTGATTCTCTGTGAGTTTCTTAATAATATCATGTTTTATTGTTTTTATATTTAGATTTTGTACAGTTGTTAGAGACGGGTGTGCAGTGCAATAGACCTGATTGGCATTGTTTTGTTAACCCCTTTAGCGTGGAATGAAATTCTTCTTAACTATTGCCCAGCAAGGAATAATTTTTCAAAATTTTTTTCAAGACAACATTGTTATTATGATACTATGAATATTTTGGGAATAACCCTACAAAGTTTTTGAATTTTATGGTCGCCCCCAAAAGAATTTCTTGGGGTGGCTAGGGTACAAAAATTCTGGGGTGTTTCACTGGAAAATCACTTTATGCACAGTTTCACTTCAACAGAAATTTGTTCACAGTAGAACAAATTTCCTGCCAGCATCACAAATTATAATGGATTTATTTTGACTTGTTGATTGGGAGCCTTTGGGTATGGAATGCTGTGGGCATGTCTAATTTATTCACTTACTTACTTGTTTTTGTAGACTGGTTTAGATCATGAAACTGGTATAGGGGTAACAGGGCACCAGTGTAAATCAAGTAGACGCCATGTAATGCATGGTACCAGCGTACTACACCCTCCCTCATACACTGCAAACGGCCAGCGCTAGTCCCATGGGACCACCCATTGTTCTCAACATCATTGTCCAGTCATGAAGTACCTAGGCTCTGATGCTACAGGGCTGTTAGACCTACAGCATGTGCTTTGCCTCCTCTGCCCAGCAGCCATAATCTTCTGATGTAATACCCAGTTTATAGGAGCCTCTGGCCTACTGGCTGGTGAATACTATCTTTGCCCAAGTTAACTCTTTAACTGGGCTACACCCTGGGCCAACGGATTAGGAGCCTGAGTTAACTGGGCTACACACTAAAGGGGTTAACAGTATGCAATATGAGTGTTTTAATGATAATATGCTATGTCAAGGGTTCCTTGAAATGGTGCTATACAAATATATGATTACAGTACTCATCTTACATTACATGGCTTGCAGCGGACAACAGGGTGCTTGTATGGAAAAAGCACTGACTTTTGCATCTGTGCTTTGCATTGTTAAATTCCTTGTTTGTTGCTGACTTGTGCAGCTGCAGAGAATAATAACATAGAGTTTGCACAAGGTGCAACACTAAAATATCACTTTTATTTAGAAAGTGAGATGCTCCTGTCCTCAATCTATCTGTTCTGGAATTGATGAGAGCATCATATTCAGTCTAAAAGCTCCAAACTGTTGTTGCCCAATAGTTCTTCAATCAATCACATGACTTGATGTTGGCCCACCCTATATGGTGGTGCAGTTTAGCTGCTTTAAATACCCTATGAGATGGCAAGCCAATGCAATAAATCATTCAAATTACTTACGACAACAAGCATGTGACTCATTAAAAGCGAATGACTTAGTTGGAAAGCAATCATTACTGCTGGACAGAGTGAGTGAGTGACTGATCGGCTGACTGACATTTCTGGGTTATTATGTTATGTAGGCCTATAGACAAGAAGATGTCTCTGATGACAGTTTACAGAGCAGAATCTTTGTCATAACAGAGCAGAATCAATGTCCAATTCTGTTCATAAGATGTTCTAAGGATTTTTTAACATTTGATAACTATATATAACTTAGCATAGTCACTAAAATAATAGATTGTTTGACTTGAGACTGTTGTATTTTCAGAGAATTTTGGTATCTTATGGGTTTTTTCTCAAGCCAGTTGGTTGTTATTACTCTGTGTTAGATTTATTTTAGTGTTATTAGTGGCTTTCTAGTTTCTTTTGTATGATTTTTATAAAGATCACTATTTGGAGCAGCGCAACATATGCTGTGCATATTATTTGAATGAAATTTGGACACAGAATGACTTGTCAACCTGGCATTATAGACTTATTCTATGCAAACATAACATTGAACTAATGCTAGATGTAATCGTATGCAAAGCCGTACTGCAGTTTCTACAGGTTCATTTGTTGTCCCAAACTGCTGGCATATTTTGGTAGAAGAAACGAGATTTTGAAGTTTTGCTTAGGCTGAAGCTTGGTTTTTCTCGATGATAGATGTGGGTGGTACAGCTAAATCTGGAATTGAGGTGTTGGGTTGAATTCAGTTTTATTTGGGTTGGTTCTGTTTTTGATGCTCGTCTTTAACCAATGTAGCTTGCATCAATTTGACTGACTTCCTATTGAATCTGGTTCAGTATTGTTTACAAGTACACAAAACTAAGCTCAGTTCCTCATGAATAAGCTGGTGTCCTGTGCTTAGTATTAATTAAGAGTTTACGATTATCATTGCTCTCTGTTTAGGTCATCCATCTTTCGTCAGTGCGCACCTCTGAAACTTGTGTTATTGTCGTTGATGACACTATGCTGATGCTGCATGTTGATGCTCTGCTGGCTGGGTATCTAGTTCTTGCACTGTCTGCAGTTATTTAATTGACTCTGTGTTTCTGTCTGTCAATCATTTCTGATGTGTTAATGTGAACGAGAGTTGTGTCCGCTCTCTGCTTATCCCGTCTTCTTGTCTCTAATACCTGAGGTGTTTACTGAAGATGCCAGAAGGACTACGATTGTGCACTTCCTGAACTACTAAACAATTACCTTCAAAGATGACACTGCTGGCTCCCCCATCCGGAGTTCCCACTGACTTCTCATCATCTGGCTACATTGACAGATATCTCAAATGTCAAGCTCTGTTCTATCATCTGCTCCAAAGTCATTCGAGCTAGACTCCCTGTCTCTCTGGCCATATATCCCAGGATATGTGGGAGGTAGTGTACTGGCTTCCATTTCCACAGCGCATCTTGTACAGAATAGTGTCCTTGGTGTGGCAGTGGTTGAGCATCCTCCTACCTGCATGAGCTTTACTACCCTCCATCTTCTTGTGCAGACTGTTGTGCTCTTCGGTCCTCTGTCCGCATTGACTTGACGGTACCGTTGGCCCGCACTGTGACAAAGCTTGGTTTTTTTCGATGGTAGATGTGGGTGGTACAGCTAAATCTGGAATTGAGGTGTTGGGTTGAATTCAGTTTTATTTGGGTTTTATTCTGCCTGTTCTCAGTTTCAAAAACTGCTGAAGTCTGTTTTTTCCGCTTGGCCTGGGTTGGGAGCACCCTGCAGTAAAGATTTGTAAGGGGTGCTATATAAATTTCTATATTATGATTCATTACAGATCTCTCCAGATTTTAAGTTCTTTGAAGTTGTTGAGTTTTGGTAAAGCATAGAATCTGTGAGGATAGGTTCTTGTGAGAGTGCTGATGCTGTTGTTTCAACCAGATGACCTTATGGGTAGTATGTTAGGACTTCACTTGCCTTCTGTTTCAGTTAATTGTGCCTTTGATGACGGTTGACAAAGGTGCACACTATATGCAATCATCTGCTCATTTGATCTTGCTGTTCTTTGCTGATGTGTGAGTTCGATTGTGCCATGAACAATATCTTAATGCTTTTATTTAATAGGGCCAACATTTTGTTGCCTCTTGTGACAACAGTTTATGTTGTCATCTGTACCTAGTTATCTGATTGCACTTCGGTGGGCTGTACCTAAGTGTAGTCTCATTTGAGATCTTGTGAGCTGCTTTTTTTCCTACAAAGTTGCCTTGTTGCTTCTGCTGCGATCTTCCACTTTCATATGCTGGGTATCAGTGTTTGATCTAGAAGACTGTTTTCTCTCTTGCGAGTTTGAGGCTGCAAATTACGGCACAGACTGAAATACTAAGTAATTTTTCAAGTACCACTATTTTTACTATTTGGCCTTAGTTTGTTAATATAGAGGGTGCGGTGGTTTAAAATAGCAAATATGATGATTATGCCGACCGTGCACTGCTGGTGGGAAGATGAGACGGTGAGGGAGAGGACTGGCCATCCGCCATCTTATGCCGAGGCTAGGAAAATGAAAAGGGACTGCTCTTCTTTTTGTCGCCATATATAGAGACCCAATTAGGATGGCTATACTTTTGCCACAGAAATAATCAGGTCTTGAATCTGGATTGCAGGGTGAAATTTGGAAATGGTGAAACCGTATGGACCAATGTTGTGTTGTTTGCACCTGAGCCTTCTGTTTCCAAGTACAATTGAAAACTGAAAAGCTTTGCAATGCTTCTTTGGAAAACAAGCGTTTCCTTAACTTACCTCGCAGTTTGGTGCTATACTGATTGACAATTGGGGTGACAGAAATTTCTTTATTTTGAATCTGTTTCAGTAGAATTTTGGTATTCTTTTTTCAGTTGCAGTCACCTGCTGTCAAATTTAATTGGCAAGCAATTTAAATTAATGACTTTAATGTAAATCTTATATTTGCTTTCAGAGTGTGAGGTAATTAAAACAGCTATTCATCATGTGAGAATTATCTTCTCGAATCTCCATTTTCGAAAATTCTGAGAAAAAACTAGGTCAAAGAATTGGATGTAGAAATAAGAATTTCTGTGCAATAAAGCATTAATTTCTTTATAAAAGCACATAGATGTCATAAGTAAAACGTGAGGATTGCATCAAAACATTGCATTTAAAAAAATAACAATGAATTTTTTATGTTTGGAGATATTTTATTTTTTTTAATAAAATGAATTTACAAAGGTTACAATGCTCTCACCTGAAAGTATAGACATGAAATGATCAAATTAAGCAACAAGTGGTTCTGTTAAAATATTCATGGTTATAGTATGGATTTTTTTAAATATAACTTATTTTCTACCCTATATTTTCTAGCCAACAAACACAGTTATGATGAGATTTCTCTGGATATATGACAAAGACACAGCTGCACTGTGCAGTTCAGCGTAATTTTACCGTATCTCCTATGGAGATACAACAGAAAATTTCTTAAACTGGACATTCGGCAGGTAACACGACTTATTGTTCACATTAAAACAGAAGACGGACAACAAAATCTCTGCTACAAGTCAACTCTAAATGGGTTTCTGCACCAAAGTGGAGATGCGGGAAGATAATTCTCACACGACGAATTACCAAGCACAAAGATGTAACAAGGAACTGAACATGTATCGTTAACTTGTTTAAATGTTTTTATAATGTTTTAAGTTATTTGCTCACAAACTTTTGTAGTTCAAACAGAATTTTTGACAATTTGTACCTGTCTTTGCCTTTAAACGAACTTTGTAGACATCAGTTTAAGCAGTTATCAGCTGGTATTTATGTTTCTCTTTATGTTGGTAATTCATCTGACTAATTAAGGCAGCATTGAAGTTGCTGCATTTGTTTAATTGTTTGTTTTGAAAGTATTAATTTTTAATTGCTTAGTATTATTTTATCCATCATCATGCATCAGGGTTATATTATTACATAAAATTATGTGTAAAAGTTATTACATTTAAAAACTTATGCACATACTAGCATTATTAGTCTAAACGGTAAAGTACACCAAAACCTATTATTATCTTTATGAATAAAATGACCGTTGTTTATTTATGGGATTTTATATATATAACATTTAATTTTAGTTTAAAAGCACTTGACTTATGCAATGGCTCTATGTGAACCTCACTCACATACAGGCATGCAGTGATCTCTATTAATAGTTACTGGATAGCTAATCGGCTCTGAAAGTTCGGATTGTCGCTCGGTCAAGGCATGATGTCATGAACCAAGGCTTAATAATAAAAAATCTCAGGATTCACTCTGATACATCCCAGGATACTTTGGGGCAAATCCGACAAGATGATAGGCTAATCAATGCAAATACACCGGGTGCATTTACACACTAATTTCTCAGCAATGGTAAATAATAATTTAAAACCTGCACAGGGAATTGAAGTTGAATGACAAACAAAACTATGAGCTTCATTACCGGTACATTTTGTGGCCACTGACCAGAATTCTTGAGAAAAGTCTTCAAAGTTGACCAATTTAACAACATTGTTTTAGGCTTTTAGGAATAAGGCTCTTTTGCCTTTACCGGGAAGTCGCCACTGATTCGCCATTTTCCATTGGCCAATAGCCGAAGCTTTATCAATCCAACAGTATTAATTAACATCAGTGCAGGCATGTATTTGATATCAACATCTATTCAGATATATAAGTTTGTACAGATAAAGAGGTTGTTAAGATCAGTGCAAAGGCTTCAAAGATCAGGCGATCCGAACTGACCGGATGGAATTGGCATAGGTCAGATGGAGGATGGGATATTTGGTGAATTTAGCTTAAACCAAAGTGGTCAAAGAAAATATATCTTTACATTTTAACACTCATGACAGAGGATCACTATAATGAAATATATCTTTATGTTTTAACATTCATAATAATAATAAATAATAATATTACTCGTTTTTGAAATAATCAAACTTGACAGAACGCAGAATGATACAATCAGTGTGAACGGATGGTAACAAGTTATTACAGGAGTCAAATTTAACTGTCTGCAGCTACGCAGGGCGCTCCATCACGTCCTACATTTTATTTAACTTTGCTGCCGCCTAGCGAGTGAGGATTAGTCAACCTAAGGGGATTCCGAAGGGGACGCGAACTCTGGTCACCAGCACCAACATTCCAGATAGTTCCCACTACTCTACGGCCCCTCCTCTATTATTACATTTAATGACAGAGGATCACTATAATGTGACTGAATTTTTACATAGAGTAAAAGACATTTTTGTTTGGATTGGCCAGCTTTACAGAATGTAAATGAACCAGAAGGGTTTTACAGTACATGTGCAGGATCATGTGTTGCTATTAAAACGATTTGAGGCCAGGTTGAAGATGGAAACTCCTTAAAATGCCAACTAATAAAGAAGCTGAAGTAGGCGACTGCTAGATATTGTCAACCATTGACTTTTGCTGTGGCATGTGTCTAAGCAAGTTATTTGGTGAGGAGAGCAGTATCAGCTGGAGAGAAATATCTGAAGACCTTAGTTGGTAGGATCAATAGAAACTGGAACATACTTTGGTTTAGCAGAAACCTTAGTGATCCATGTCAGTAAGATGGTGATGACTTCCAACTGTTGAGAACTTAAAAGAGGAAGTTCATCAAAGAGTGGAATCAAGAGAGTAAGCAATATCTGATGCCATGAGGAAGACAAAACGGTCAGTTTGTGTTGCATTTAAGCATTTGTAAAGCACCCCTTGTAGGATGAACCATTCAGAAGCACTCCAAGTGCACTAGGCCTCGCAAGAAGAAAGAGCGAAGGAGGAAGCCAAATTATTATGTTTACGAGATATTTTGGGGGGAAAGACCCCGCTGAGCCTTGAAGAACAGAGAGGATTTTAAATTGTATGCAAGCATGGAGAAGGGACCAATGAAGTTAATCAAACTTAAAAGTAGAGATGCAAGAGTACTGGGGAAGGTGAGATATCATTGTAGCAGCTGCATTGAACTGATGAACCCAAGGAAAGCCAATGAGAAGGGAGTTGCTGTAGACAATTCAAGAACATATAAAGATATGAATTAAACCGGCACTGATGGAGAAAGAGAGTTGAAAGCATCAGGATTATTTTCATTCTACTTAATAGCTAGGGTTTATTTTTTTAAAGCAATCTTGATCTCAAGTCAGTTGATCTTAAACTTGTTTTTCATACATCAGTCTTTAGACCTGACAATATGGCTGCAGGTTACCTTATCAACTCTGATTTTGTTCACACAAATTAAAAGCATTGAATCAGAAAACTCAACATTACTTCTCACACTCCCAAGTTATGACTACAAGAGTCACTAATATTATTATTCATTCCAAGCCATCATTCTATCACTGTACAGCTCCTATCCTACTGTACTGTAGGATAGGAGCTGTGCATATTTATACAAACACCATGCTTATCAAATCACAATAGAGCGATCAAAAGTGAGTTATCTCTGGTAGAGCAATACTGTCTTGCTGCTTGTCCAAGAGTAAAGTGCTGAGACTCGTAGATTTTCTGGTCTTCAAGTTTGCATTTTACTCCAAGTATACTGTATCAAATCAACCTTTCAAAATATGTAACACTGGCATTTCAGCAACCTTCTTCACATGTAAATCATATTGGTAAGTAAATGTCCTCCATGACAAAGTTAGCTTTTATATGCTCCTGTTTTAGCCGTGATTACTTGATGCCTGGGCAAATATATGACTAGTAATCGAGATTAACAGATAGCACGAACAATGGCTTGCTTTTGAGTCATTGCTTCATGTGTAGGCCTATAATTACCCAGTTTCATCAACTTCATCAGTTGAACTAGCTGTCCATCTTCGTGAACAGTAGCACTGTACCATGCTGCAGAAATTTCAAAATGTTTTATGTGTGATCACCTTTCATTTGTCTAAAAGTGTCCATAGAGCAAAGGCAGCCCTTTTCAACATCAGCTCTCCTGCCCTCTTGAAAGCTGAACAGTGGACTGTTTTCCAGTAATGGCTGTGCAATCATCTGAAAGAGAAATGTAAATCACTATTCTACAAATCAGTCTTCATGCTTTTTAAGTGCAATAAATTTGGTCTCAAACAGAACAACTCTGATGACATAGTATAAGACGTCTACTTGTCTCAGGACACTACTGATTGATAGGGCCCACAGTTTTCCGCGGCAAAATTTGACAAATTCCGCGG
>SACV01026505.1:0-14240 GCA_003999395.1 Eisenia fetida | reverse complement strand
GAGTGACCTGATCTGAAGCCAAACTGTTGGGGATATAGTATTGCTATTTTATCTATGTAAATTTTTAGTCTACTAAAAAGCATATTTCACTTATTTGCGGATATTATATTTCACCATATTAGATGTACATCAGCTTTTATACTTAATTTCTGCAAACGATAAACAATTTTGAATGTTTAAACATTATGCCAATCATTTAAAATATCATCTCAAAAATACACATTTTGTAACCACAAAACAAAAAGGTTAACACATACCTTGACAGTCACTTTCAGAGCCACTAAAGCTGAGCTTATCTTTGCTAGATGTTGGCTTCTTATTAATTAATAAAAACCTACAATATCAATTTCAGAACATACCCATTACAAGCATATGGAACTTTAAAACCAAAGTATTATGTAGTTATTAAACTCACAAAGCAAAGGTCATTCCACTGATTCCAGCAACCGCAAGCAAACATAACACTCATACAGGGATAATGATACACACACAGTTTCCGTTAACCTCCAAACGGACTCTTCTACGTCCGCAAAATATGTTCAAAGTATCCAAAATTGTCTGTGCAATCGCCGTTAGCAATGAGTATACGTCCAAAATTCTAGGTAATTATGTGAGTATACGGCCTCTTTTTTTTAACTCCAACGGAAACACTGGACACACACACTCTCGGATAGTTATGAATAAGTTTACATTAATTAAATTCTCATCTATCCAACTCATTTCTATACACATCAAAGACTTCTTACACTTCACGATACATACTGTTTACCAAGAATGTTCTTTAACACTTATTGTTTCTCATGATTTTTTATTACTTTTCAGTTTTGTACCAGGCTTTGCAAAAAACTAGTCTTGACTAAGTTTGCCATGCACAAGTACATTATTATGACCAACAATGGCACATGCAATTACCCTTGAGGCCGATTGCTTAAAGACCTTGATAAAGAATTTTAAGTAGTTATCAATGCGTGTATCAAATGTGTAGTATATCCTACTAACGTTTTTTCAAACTGAGCTCTCTCTCTTGCCAGCTGCTTCTGCAAAACTTCAACTTCTCCGAGTGCAAGTTCCAACTGGTCCTGTGTCTTTTTCAGCTCAGCTTTCGTCTTTGCATGTGCAGCCTGCTCAGCCTGTAATGGTAATCAAATAACATCAATTAATCGCAAATGACCAGTAATTGCCTAGAACTACAACCATTATAGAAAACTAGCCTCTTTAGCTTCTCTGTTGGCAGTTAGCATTAGTACAAATCAGTATGTCATTATACTTCAATGTGTTAGTATAGGATACAGGTATGCACGTAATTGTTTTAGCATCTTCGAAGTTGCAATATGCATTATTTCCTGTGTGAAATTAAAAAAAATTAATTACCTCACTTAGTACAGGCACCTATTTCTTTTACAAAAAAGCACTGCATAAAATTGCCATTTATATTTAGCACCATTAAGAGCCCCTTGACTCCTCCATGCAATGCAATGAAAAAATTCAAAGTTCGATAGCATGGTTCATTCTCCTCTAGAGGCAGAACATAAATTTATAATTACAAACTCTAGCCCGTGTTCTGACTGGGTAGCCAACTGCCTACAGTCACTCCAGTAAGGGTAAATAATTGCATGTTGACCAGTGCTTTTCTAGGAAAAAAGGTTCAAGAACGCATTATTACATTCGTACAGCATTTTGATGTAAAATACACTAATAAACAGAGTTTAGGAAGAAAAGGTGTGGGAACAGCAATCCCACTGAAAAAAGCACTGATGTTAACAATGAAGTAGTAGAATGCTATTGCGCACTGTATGTACTATAATCGTCTAGTCGTTAAACATAAGTACTGGCTCACCACATTTAAATATAATTTCTTGAAATGGTCAGACATTGGGAATTACATCTAAGGCCTCCGCATTGACAGTCCTACTTACAGTTTACACGTAAGAAAAAATTCGTGATAATTAATTGCATACCTCGAGTTCGTCAACAACAGCCTTAAATGTGACCACAGACACTGTACTCTTTGAAATCAGCGACTGAAACATAAACAAACAATAATTATACACATATTGGCTCTTTTTATGTTACTAATAAATGTATACCTGTCAAATTCAAATGCTTCTATTTTTACAGTAGACAAAGCAAATGCATGAAGCAGTTTTGATACTTAATGTGTTTTGAAAACTGACATGAGAACTTCACAGATGCCGTTTCGTCTTTTGAGGCCCATCTCCGCACTGCTTTCTGTTAAACAAAATGTCAAGTTCACCTCCTGACCTCTCTGGTTGTTAAGTTTATCACAAACTTTGACATAACTGTACATGGAAAGTCTATAGTCATTAGAGGGAACATTGCTTGCAAAAATAGTTTCTTATTTCACCTTGGTACTTTAGCCTCGTTTTATTGACCTAAATCGTAGAGCTTCTGAAATGTAGGGTGATGAAATGGTGTGGGTAATAACCAAAGCGACACCGATGTGAATTGGTGCTGCGATTTGTTAGTATCAATATGCGAGTACTATAAATTCTCAGAGACCAGTGTTTGACTTTACATAATATTATATGATCGCTTATTTCTTCTGTCAGCTTAGGTGTCATGAGAGATAATTAGAGTCAGGTTAGGCATCGGGATGGTCAGTTTGGGTCAGGATAAGCATCAAGAGTGTCAGTTAAGGTCAGGATTACAGTCATTATCAGAAAATATGCATCACGGTTTCATTAATATGCTAAAAATAATTTCATTAAGCCAGTATCTGTATCAACTAAATTCTTTTAATAAAACCAGCTTCCACTTGGCAAGAATATTTTCATCAGTCCAGCTTCTATTTTAGACAACAAATAGAGCAAAGTTAAACAAGCCGGAAAGTAAATATTCAGTGTCTTTGGGGTAACGTTCAAAGAATAATGGCGTGCCAACCTTTGGGAGTATACATGTGAGGGGTGCCATATTTTCAGCCTTTATGCTTTCTAAGGACTACACTAACCCTAAACAGCCCTCACGGCGCTTAACTTGACCCTAACAACACTTAACCTGACCATAACAGACTCTCACGATGCAAATCTATTCAGAAAATATGGAATTTAAATGTGTCAAATCAAGCATTTGCCTCTAGGTATTAATAGTCTATTGTTTATTTATAGCTCTTGAATATTCTCAAAGTAAGCAACTGATACGAAGTTATAAAGTTTGCGTCCCGACTTATTTAACTATACCAACATAGAGAGGGTGCAGTATTAAGAACTTCCTCTGATTCTTCTTCTGGTTCTCCAGATTGTCCAGATAAATCTCCAGATATTATCTCCCTTAAATCTACCAATCACAGCGCACAGCCCGTTTGCCGAACGATACCGAATATATGCGTCCCACATGCTGCAATTACGCCCAAATTGGCAACAACCCTAAAAAAGACTTAATGGCCAAATTTGCATAAATTGCACTCTAAAATCCGTAGCTGAAATCCTATAACGTCACTATGGCAACACATGTTCTTTATTTACCGAATTCTTCACTTTTTCGGAAACTTTTGCTTGGGCCAAGATAGCATCCTCTAGATATTTCCGAACGCGAGAAAAAGATGACCGAGCATCTGACAGCTCTTCGAAGGACATCATGAAATGAAACTTTAAGCGACAACACCTATACTAGGCGATTGCAACAACTTATTTAACCACGCACCGTCGAGGCCATTTCCAAAGACCTAATATACACAGAACTGGAATTTTATGCAATGTCGAGTAGCTAAAAATGGCGTCCATGGTGTGTGGCGCCCCTAGTGGCATTATAATATAATTTTTTAAATTATTTTTCAAAAACTTCTCAGCGCGCAGCCGCGCACAATAACCGCGTCAGGGAGACCAGTTTCTTCACCGGCGCCGTACCAAATCAAGTCCGCAATAGCTAAACTTCTCGTTTCGTTTCGATGCCAAGTCAAAATCTGTGAAGGTCAAGCCGAGAAGACAGCGTGAAGCAACGATGGTACTGGTCAGGATTTACCGAGGACGTCGGAACGTCACCAAATTTTACCTGATGATAGCAGGTACTGAAAGTAGTCAAATGCGCCAATTCCCGATTGGCGCGGAGGATGGCAAGTATTTGTTTAATTTTTTTATTCTATAAGACGTGTGGTTAACATCGATTGCGGAAGTCACGTAAGGGGCCATCCATTTATGACGTCCCCAAAAAATCGGATTTTTGACCCCCTCCCCTGTCTTTGAGCAGAAAAAAAAGTGTCAATTTTTCTGCGATATAAATTAGTAATATAAATTAATAATAGTACAGTTTTAAATAAATTACAATCATATAGTCGAATTTCAGCTTTAGGTAAGGAAGGTCATTGTACTAGCTGTTTCAAGAGAGAGTGATGTGTATTTCATGTCGACCGCATGTGAACATCCACAAGGGGGTCCGGCTCATATGGACGCATGTGGAGAGGGAGAGGGGGATCAAAAACCCAATTTTTGTGGACGTCATAAATGGATGGCCCCTAACACCATAAAATATCCTGCAGAAAGCTAGATGTTGAGCGAGCTAGTCTCCAATAGAACATCATTGCAAACTGGCTAAATTTAACTGCACCCAATGCAACGAGATTTGGAGGGATTGAATTGCATTGACAGATCCTTAGTCGACTAATATTGTTCGAGCACAGCTGACAAGTGATGTCCAGGGAGAGTTCTCCTGTGAGCAGCCAATTAAAATCACACTGTGTAGGGCTAAATGTAAAATAGGTGGCGTATGTTGCAGGGGCTCAGCTGCGGATCATGCACCTGAGTGACTGGTGTAAATAGGCCACTCCATCATGACTCACCACGGCAAGTAGCAAAGAAGCACATAGGTCTTTTCTGTATTACTTCTGAAAAATTTGGGTAAAACACAATTCGCCACCTGTTGACTAGTCATGTCTTTAAAAAGAAAACAAAGTTTGGAAGAGGATATGACAACCTTCAATGACCCCCAATTCAACCTCAACAAGTTTCAAATCAAATAGCTGGGTACCCAACTCCCTAAAAAATCATCAGATTTGCATGAATCCCATGACCCGCGCTGTGCAGGGATCTGGGAGGGGAAACTGCCCCTCTGCCCCCACGATGACGCTAATTATCGAGTATGGTGTCATACGCAGTGACACCGAGTTTTGAAAATTATTGCGGGTGCTTATAATTTCAGAAATCATTGACTGAAATTTCTTCCCTTGCTAAAAATGTACGTACGGTCGTCCCGTGTATGTGACTCACAACAAATTTACAATGAAATATACTATTGTTCAGCCTGGAGAGGAATTTTTACAATAATTATTGTACAACAGATACAAAAATTTTGAAAAAATTAGGCAAAAAAGATTGAGTTTGGACTTTTGGTAGTCGATTTTTATGCTAACAAGTGTTAAACTACGGATGCTTAGCATTGGTGGTGCCAGTCCAAGTCCACTGTTCATGGCAAGTCAATAGTCGCAGTTAAAATATTGTTGCACGAGCCACATTTTCTTAGTTCTGACAGTTTGAAATGCTTTTCATTGCATCAAAGCTCAGAAAATTTTGAACAGTGACCTGGAAATGCACTGTAATGTCTCTTTCTGCATGCCATAAAATAATCAGTAACGTACAGGCGGAGGTGGCATTTTAGCTATGCTGCATAATGCATATACTATCCATAATAGTATAGATATATTCAATACTACAAATGTTTTCTAGAATATATTAACAAAAATACTACAGCCACCCACCTGTTTCTCGTGCTCACCATCAAGCGTATCGACAACAGTCATTCCAGAAGCCGTCATAAGATTTTTATAGGCATTGTACCTTTCGACAGCCAATTTGTGGTCTTCGGAGTTCTTGTGCTGGAGAAATGCATTGTTCCTGGGGTCTGATCCAGAACACCTATTCCACGCCCTAAACCCAGACTGAGTAAACGCATCCTTGTGCCAGTGTTGTGGAGTTATGGTAAAGTGCCGGCAACAGTAACAGAACGCCGAATCAGTCGAGACGGAGTATTCCAACCACTCGTGTAATCTGAACCACTTGTAACTGAACCGTCGCTCGGTGTTACCAACTACGTGTCCAGGGTATTTCTGAAGGCACGACTGCATGGGTTCTTCGCATGGCGACTGTGAAAGGTCATCGGGGCCAGGAGGTTTCTGTGGGTTGAGATAGCCGAAATTACCCGCATCGGCATGGGGTTCAAGAAGGTCATTGTGGCATGCTTCGTCGTCATCGTCGCTTGCTGATGACCCTTCAGTGGTTTCTCCAAACCTCAGGATGCCCTCAATATCCTCTTTTTTGACGGTCACCGGAATTATTGGTGGGTCTTCCAGTGAACATTCCAGAGCATCCTGATGATCGCTGTCAGTGCCATGGCTGTCTGCAGTTTCTGGACCACTACATGGCAGTGATGCTTGACCAACATCGTCACATCCATCAGTCTTACTTGCTTTATTTCGTGGTTTGAACAATCGGGTGACTTCTCCTCCTGGATACAAGTTTACAAAGGAAAACGGTTATAACGTCTGCCGCAGAATATAACACAGGCCGTATATGACCATGTTTGCGATGTTATTCAATCAAGAAATTATATAGAACCTCTTCAAGGCAACTACTCAGAGGTTTAATGGTTTATGGGTTGATTGATGTTAGGCACAAATGGTCTGAAAAATACTATTAACTTCTTAGTTTACAGGAAAAATGATTGTACGTGCGCATTGCGCAAATAACACGTTTGTTTGGTCAAGCTTACTGGTATAGGTATAGGCCAACTACTGTGTCTATGTACCTATGCTGCCAAATTATGCCAATGCCATGCTAGATCAACCTCTAAGGTTAGCAGTTGGTTATTTGGTTGTTTCATTGCTTGGTTAAGGTTGGCTTGCTGACTGTGATCTATCATGTACAAGGTGATTTTGTCTTGTTTTTTACGTGCATTGTAGTTGCTTTTCGACTGTATATATTTTGTTCAATATATTGTCCTTTGATAATCCAGCTAATTGAGAATAGTACGTTTCCTATGAACTTAGATAACGAATGCATAAAATGTGACTGCTTAGGGAAGTAGTGTATTCAGCGGAGAGTAATATACATATTATAGTGTTCATCATTTGATTGTTGTTTGATGGAATTGGGGCGACCCTATCTCTTTGGCTTTACTTATTGATGCCATAACATGCTACTATCTCAATTATGCTCATTTATTGTGTGCACAGTGATCAATAAAGTGTTATTGAATTTAAGGCATCCATACAGAAGTCTGGACGCATATATAGGCCTACAGCATTTTCGGCTAACATGCAAACGATAAAATTGTGTGCTCACCTATAGAAGTATAAATGTGAGGGTGCCATATTTTTGACGACACTAACCCAAATACTAACCCTAAACCAACCTAACCGGCCTTCACGAAGCTTAACCTGACCCTAACGACGTGATCGGAAAATATGGAATTGAAAGTGTCATATCAAACACTTGTCTCCATGTGTTTGCCTCCACGCATTTATATCCTTGCATATTCGTGGTAATCAATCGATACGACGTGATAGAGTTGCGTCCCGACTACTGTAAAAATGTAAATACATTAGCATTACACATACCTGGACGCTTTGACATTTCCAAATCAACGAGTATTCCGAGAATGAAATGTTAAGATTGTCTCTTACAAATAAATTATTATGATATTATGGTTTCTACCAGTGAACTCTATTAATACACATCAGTTGTTTTTAATTCGTACAGCCTACTACTGGAAAACGAGACTGAATGCCAAACAGGAAACCGCAAAGCAAAAAGCTGCACGAAGTGAAATGGAATAAGTAAGTAATACATTGGCAGCTATCCTAATCTACGACAAAAAAAATATGATAACTGCTAGCAGTTTGCCGAGGGAACCTAAAAAGTGACAATTTCAGGTTTTATATTTCTTTACTTTTTCATGTCAAAATTTTTACTTTTTCAAGTCAAAATCTGTAAATTTATTTGAATTTATTGGAGTTGCTATTATTTGTAACTTTCATCATAGCAGCCTTATATTATTACCTCGTTGCCTACATCGCCATAATCATCACCAAAGATTTTGATCGCTAATAATTGTATGTTTTATGTAAACAGCCATGCGTCTGTGACGAACTTTGTGTCCTTAATAAAAGATTTGATTGATTGAATTTTAGAGGGAGGCCTCCTAACATCTTTGTTGTACACCGTGTAGTATTGACAACGGAAGCGGAAACTGCGGAAAGTTAAATGTACGAATCGCATTGGCTATATTGAATCATTCATAGTTTGCCACGAATCAATTTTTCATATAAGGCAAAAAGATTTGAAGTCTTGTTAGGAAAATGGGCACTGCAGACGACGACTACGATTATCTTTTTAAAGGTTGGTATGCTGGAGATTTAACTTTGCGGGTCGTTAAATAAAATCACTTGATTTCGGATGTGGGCGAGCCTTGGCTGGTGGATAGAGTTTATAGCAAAGATTTTAGAGTATTATATGAAAATCGGCATTCATGTGCTTCCCAGGTCCCAAGGAAACACCGAAATCGTATTTAGTTAGTGAAATTACTTAGTAAATTTGTTTAGAGTTTCAGCTGATTGCAAAATGGCAATGTGTATCGATATGGTTTTTGGAAATTTAAAGGATTTCGCCCCTTGGGTTGGTACAAAGTCTGTTGATAAATAATGCATTATATACTGACTCGAACATTATCACTCTAGGTTGGTAAATTGTAATGTTTTTTGCTTTAGTTGTACTGATTGGTGACTCTGGAGTTGGCAAAAGCAATCTTCTTGCTCGCTACACAAGAAACGAGTTTAATCTGGAAAGCAAAACTACGATCGGAGTTGAGTTCTCTACTAGGTTTGCTCTCTTCCTGCTACTGAGTTATTCCTTCTAAAGTATGTTTTTAATGGACTTTGAGATACACTTTAGTTTTAATGCATTTTAATTCACATTCAAAATATGTTTTGTAATTAATTTTGAGTTACGTTTTAGTTTTAATGCATTTTAATTCCACTAAGAGATGACAGATTTTTTATTAGGTTTGAAAAAAAGATATTGTTTCTCACGCAAGAATCAATATAAGATGAAAATCAGTCAAATTGTTAACAGTTACTGTGCTTCACAAATTTATTTTAACACAAAACCAATATTAATTTTCTAGATATTGAGAGTTGCATATGCTGTATAAACTTTTCAGATATCATAAAATTTTGCTTATCCAAGGTATAGAAAGAAGCGGATTGCCTTCACTTTGCAAGGAAAGTTAATTGGAAAGTGTATGACAATGATCGAGACTGTTTTTATATGTAATTTTTTTGTAATTGAACAGGAGCATTGTGGTGGACGGAAAAAAAATTAAGGCCCAAATTTGGGATACAGCTGGGCAGGAACGATACCGGGCAATAACCAGTGCGTAAGTTTTCTAATTGTTTCAATATCCGCTCATTGAAGATACAGTGAAGCATTGTTTTAGAGGAATACTTTTGAGGCCCAATAAGGACTCCTTCATGATGAAGACTAGAATTTAATGAAGCTGTTTGTTAGGCTTAGAACTATATAATTAAATAGGCCTACATTGTTTAGAGAATTAGTAGCCAGGCATCTTTTGATTTCAGTTTTATGGCGTAATTATGATATTAATTTTAGAGTGGTGTTAATATACTTGGCTGCAATTAAACAGGGTTGTTAAAAGCGGTAGCGTCGCACTACCCTTACTATGGTGGCGCTACTTTTACAGTAGCGGTAGCGCCGGTACTATTGGCTGAAAGTAGGGGTGATGGTAGCGCTGCTGCTTTTTGGTGCTATTCGCTACTGCTACTTTTAATGAAGGAGAAATAAATTTTTCGCTGCTTATTTCTCTGAAAGCGGTTTTCTCGCCCATTGAGTAACTTTTCACGTTGTTGATATGCTTTTTTTGACATATGCTCCATCACCAAACTTAGACTTACAACAATTACTTAGAACTTGCAAGTTACAAAGTTGTCAAGATGTTGGTAATGTCCAGTGAAATCGACCGTGTTGCACGGACTTGCGTTGCTATTGAATGCAACAGGGTGGGTATATACTATTCATGTCGGGCTATGCGACTGCCACTCACAGGACCACTGGGTGATGGGGATATGCGATTGCCACCCACAGATGTGGCTGATTCCTCGGGTTAGCAAAGCGCTCCCCCGGGGAGGCGTAAAGGTGCCCCATAGCACGACCACTCAGTCGCCTGATAGACAAATGAATTTGGACTTGGAACAAAAGAATTATTATGACAATAGCAATAGGTTTTGGCAGTAGTAAAGGTGTGCTTGTGTGTAGATGTTTACAATCATTACTATTAATTTCTTGCCGTTGTAGTTATTATCGAGGTGCAGCTGGGGCAGTCCTTGTATACGACATTGCCAAGCATTTGACATATGACAATGTAGCGCGATGGATGCGTGAGATTCGAGATCATGGAGAGGGAAACATAACGGCCATGCTTGTCGGAAACAAGAGCGACCTCAAGCATCTCAGAGCAGTTCCAACTGATGAGGCTAAAGCATATGCAGGTAAAACCCATATGCTGATCATTATGCTTGTAAAACCTATATGCTTAGCATGTGCAGGTAAAATCCATATGCTTAGCATATGCAGGTAAAATTTATATGCTATGCTAAACTTATGCAGGTAAAATCCATATGCTGATCATTTGCAATATAAAACCTATATGCATGTAAAACCCATATGCTGAGAGTAATTATGCAGGTTAAACCCATATGCTCTGCTGAACTTATGCCGGTAAAGTCCATGTGCTGAACATATGCAGATAAAGTCCCTATGCTAAGCAATCTGGATATCTTTTTGTTTAGCCTCATACCAATGGTTTCTAATGCTGTTCCGAATAACATTTTTAATATTTGGCCAAATTATTCACAAGTTGGTGACTGAGTGGGGCATAAGTAAGAATTGGACATAGGTAGGCCTGCATGTATTTAACAAGTTACTACTTTCATACATCAGTTGATCTTTAATTCTTACTTTCTTTACACAACAAAGCAATTATTCTTCTAACTAAGAGCTATGCAAGTTTAGCAAACACAGAGTTTGACGAGCAGTTTTTAAGTTGTAGAATTGTCATGCCAATTTCTAGTTTTTTATTGTTCACTCTGATTGCACAAGTTTTGCTTTTTCATTATGCATTGTTATTTGTTTTCTGTAGAAAAGAACAAGATGTTTTTTATTGAGACGTCTGCTCTTGATGCGACAAATGTTGATGCAGCCTTCAACTACATTCTTGAAGGTTGGTAGTCACACATCATTGTTAACTTTGCTAGTTTTCAAATCCATTCGAACTCCTGTCTCAACTGTTTTGGATGACAAAGTTACATTCCATACTTTGTCTCTAGAATTCTGTATAGGTTGTTGTTATCGAATGATCCCTGCAATCAACCTGTTATCGAATGATCCCCTAAAATCATCTGCCTAACGACATTTCAGTTTAGCAAACTCTTTTTCTCTTTCTTTAGGTTTTTTACCCTATGCCTGTAAGCTGATGCGGTTTGTCATCTGTTTGACCAATCACCGAAGATAATAGTAATAATAATAATTCACTTTCTTTTCCAAAACCTCTTTCTTGCATTCAGTACCGGAATGTCTCCTGCAGGGATTTCTTTCCAGGTGGCTCCAAGGATAAGCTGAGATGAATCCTTATCTTCCAGAGATTGTTTTTCCTTTCCACATTGTGTAATTTTGTATTTTAATTTATGGGGGATGGGGTTTGCAGTTCCTGTTATGGGTTAGTAGTACTAATAATAAAACTTAGTTTGTTTCTTCCGAGTTCTTTCTCGTCCCAAGGGATTTACCCGCTTTTACCTAGATAAACAATAGTAATGACTCAAATCGAATCTAATCGATATTCGTTTAATTCGATAGAATGACAAACTACCACAACTGTCACAGACGCAAAGTGGTTTACACAAACATAATGCTACTTGATGGGCAAAGAACCAAATTAACGTCAGGGCAGTTGGATATAACTACATATAATTATGTTAAGTTATGTTTTAAGTTCTACGTACAACAGTGGCGTCAATCCCCACAACCACCCAGCCAAAAATCTGGGAGGTCGCGACACTCCCCAACCAGGATTGACGCCTATGACGTACAATGTGTTTGTGCTTCTTGTGGGACTTTATTTCTGAACAGTTTAGATGAAGTGATAATTAGCGTCTGTTAATGTACTGTGCATATGAATTGCTTTCAGCTATCTATAGAGTCGTATCACAGCAAGTGGTGGTGGATGACGTCACGCACGGCGGTGGACCTCTTTTTCACAGCACGACTAAAGTGATGTTGCCCGAAGTAGAGGAAGAGAAGAAGTCGGGCTGCTGCTGAAACTGGTTGTCTGTGCGTGGTGACTGGACGTGTGCTGTTTCTGCTGCTGAAATGATGCATGCTATGTTCTTCTGTGGTTGTCATGTTCTTGTGCTATTTTCCCGTGATCTTAGCCTATCCTCAGAAATCTCATTTTGATCGCGTAATTGCGTTTGTTTCATTGTTTGTGGCTGTGATTGAATGTGCTTATGCATGTATGTATGTATAAAGCACTTGTATGGTGCCCTGTAAGTAACTTAAGGATGCTTCGACATATCTACCTAGGAATTGAACGCTGGGCCTACACTTTCATGTGCTATGCCTTCGTAGAACAGTCAACGCTTGAATTCAAAGGTTTGGAACAGTCATGATGTGTGCTTTGCTACAATTAATGTTGCCATGGCTTTATGATGAGAAACGTCGTTATTGCCCGATTTCTTTGGTTTAAATTTGTTACTTCATTATTCTTTGCTGATGCTACTGCTGCTGTTTGAAAATGGTCTTTGTAAACTTTGCTGTTTAAAGACTTTTAAAAACTCTTTCATTGTTGCTGGGTTTCATGTAAAGTTTTTAGTGTGATATCATTTGTAGTAAAATTATTTAATCGGTTTCTCACAGCAGTTTACATTTCTGTTCAGTGCTTCTATTTTTAGTTTGTTAAAACAGTGATCGAAACCTGCAATATTACTCGTTAGCTGAGGTGACTGTTTATGGTGAGTGTTGTAACACGAAAAATTATACTAATTAAAGCTTAAACAAAAGCCAATTTTCAGCCAACGGCTTTTGCTTCTACTGCAAAAATCAAAATTATATGAAATCAAAATTCAGAACAGTTGAACCCTCACCTTCGTTTTGTGTTGCCTTTTCTTCTCCAGTCTTTTGCCAAGTATGAAGAAATCCGTTAGTTCAACAAGGAAAAGGGTATGAGATTGTCATATGTGCCTGTGGCTATGCAGCATTTCAGTCAAAAATTTTGGAATTTCCAGTTCACCAATTATTTTTCAAAATGGCCTTTTCCATAATGAAGCTTTTTTCAGTAAAAATGTGAAGTGTGAATATTCCCTTGAATAAAAGAATTATAAATTTTATAAATGCTCAGGATAGGCCTAATTTAAGAATGTGTAGAAATTTTCAATTTGATTCAAGAGTTAATTGAGTTGTTGTTTTTTCCTCTCGTGAGATCCATTTCGTCTCTTGTCTTTCAAAGGTCTTTGTTATTCCAAACATTCTTCAAAATGCTCTCTGCTTTTGATATCACGGTTTTCATTTTTATTGTCAAAATGATGTTGATTTTTACTATCGTGTTCTTCTAGGTGAGAGTTCGCTGTTTGTATATGTGTGTGTGTGTGCATACAACTATACGTGTGTGTATGTGTGTGTGTTCATATGTGCATGTGTGATGTAAAATATTATATATTTTCTTTGAAAATGTAAATCTTTTGTTGTGCGCATGTGCCTGTAATTACCGTGTCCTGCCTAGGTATATCCTCATAAAATTTAGCAACAGTGGCTCATTGTTATTGATTCCTGAGCTTTTCTGTTAATGTGATATCAGTCGAGGAATGGTGAATAATGTCTGGAGCTATGACTAACTTTTAAATCTACAATTCTGTAAATTTATTTTAGTTTGTGTTAGCTTCAAGTGTTATGCATTCCTATGTACAATATGATTGCTGCTTTGTTGTTGCCCTCCTTCCAATTGTGAGTGAAGGACTTGCAAAAGGTCCTTATATGAGGCTTGCACCTGTACACTGTATTACCGGCAGACACTCTCTATTCAGCCACTGTTCCTAGAGTTATTATTCATTCAGATCATTTCTATAGTGCCTCTTCAAGTCCACTACTACTCAGAAATGCTCCCGACATAGCACGGATACTGTGCTGGAGTTTCACACTGAAGCACCACAGGCAACTGCGAGTTAAGGA
>SACV01025480.1:5449-16845 GCA_003999395.1 Eisenia fetida | reverse complement strand
GCACTGGTCACATTTGAGTCCACTGACTCCACTTTTACAGTAACATTGTCCAGATGACATGACACAAGATCCATTCACAGATCCCATCCTGTCGCAGTTACACGCCTGACAACCTGAAACAAAATTCCAACTTTTCACACTGCAATTAATTTGTTTCATTAGATTATGTGATACTCCACAGCCAGAGAACAATGGGTTCTGTGAGCTAAATGAGCGGTTAAGGATCACTGAGATATTTCCTAAAATCGCCTACTTTCATTGGAATGTTATACATCCAAATTTTCTCAGAAACTCTACTCCACTGCAATGTTCCCTCTAATTTTTTAAAGTCCGGTGTGCAACATTTTATTAGTACCAGTGTGCGTGCGCACATGCACACAGCTGAGAGGGAACATTGCTCCACTGCCTGCACGAAGAGGTGTTCTGCCAGTATTCATGATGATCTTTGAATTAGTCCTCTGACAACAGTTCTAGGGAATAACCGGAAATGACCTTGGACATTTGCTTCGGCCGAATATCCCATTTTTAGCGTTACTCGCCTCTGCAAATACTATACACGCAAACAGTTTCAAATATATCTCTGGACATCGAGTATTTCTTATAGTCTCTAAATCCATTAATGTAGTAAGTTTGAACTTTTAACAATAAGTTCAGTGAGCAGCAGTGCAGCACTAGTAAATTCCTTCAGTCCAGGCAGATAAAAGTGATGCTTCGCATATGGAACAAACGGTACTCGGTTCACACCTGGATATGGCAATTAGTTCATTAAATTCACGGATTCGGTATTCGGAGCAAAATTTCTACCCGATTATTCCTTAAACAGCATTCAGAAACACATTGGCAGGGGCAGCTCTGATTCTCCCTATCAATCCTAAAATCAGAAGCTGAAGGTGGCCAGATACCTCAGTAGGAGATAGAACTCTCCTGAATAAAGGACATCAGTAGCGACTGGATCCCAGTTCTCAGACAATGGAAAAAGAAGTCTGTGTGATGTCGAAAATGAGTAAAAATTTAGTTGACAATATATATCAAGGATGCACAACCCATGGCCCGCGGGCTGGATACAGTACCGAATGTGTTATATACGGCCCTCGCAGCAGGTTAAAAAGTAGCAGAAACTTCTTCACTTCTTCTGAATGATGGCGATTTTATGAATAAATTTAGACTTCATTAATTAAACTAGTAACAATTTTGCAACCTATTACAGTCAGAAATCGCTCTGATAGCATCAATATCAGACCAGAAGCATCAAATAGGCTAGTTAAATAAATTTTTATTTTGGTTTTTGACACTTAACTTTTGAAAGCTCAGATCATAATTTTGTCTTCAGCCTTCGAATGCGCTAGAAGTAATACGCTGTGGCCTTTGACCCAAAAAGGTTGTGCACCTCTGATATACATTATACAAATGTACATACACAATAAAGCAAAACAGTTGGCAATAAAGAAAATAACTAAGTTACCAGTTCATTAGCTGCACTCACCAGATCCGCTGATAATGTTCCAGTAGCCATCTAGACAATGGTCACAGTGCTGACCAATAACATTGGGTAGACATGGACAGAGTCCAGTAACATTGTCACAAGATACAATCGATAGTCCATCCACATCCCAGTAGTCACCATTGTGACTGCTGCCCAGAGGAAAGCATTCACAAGCTGCACAATCACAAAGAACAAGAGTCATAGTGAAGCTCTATTAAACTAACTATGCAAATTACATTGTAATAGGGAAAACACAATGAATTTAACCCTTTAATGATAGGCATCTATAAACATGTGAGAAATCCGAGGCAGCTCGTCGTTAAGGGGTTAAGACAGAATTCAATTCAAAATCCTTCTCATGGAGTCAATATTAACGGATATTAAGCACTGTGCATTCTGTGCTGTTGTCACCAGGGAATGAAATAATCGACTACAAATGTTTGTCCGTTGCTCAAACTCATTTTCTTCTGTCAAGAAACACTTCGAAACTCGCTATTTCACATTTGCCTTCCCTTCAGCTCATAGAAAATAAACAGCTATTTTTATTTTAATGCACACGTATAATCGTACATGCAAACATATTGCAGAGCCTTTGTGTAGTGTGTTTCTTTATTGATGAAAAAAACAAACATACATAAACAATTCCTCTACCTTGACAGTCACCATGTGGAGAACCAAGTGCATCGCCATAGTAACCAGGTAGACATCGGTCACACAGGTAACCTGCAGTGTTGTAAATGCAGCGCAGGCATTCACCTGTTGTACTACAAAATCAAAATTAAAGAAACTTCAGCTCCTAATGCATACAAAACATTCTTCAGTGTAATACAAGTTAATGATATTAAACTAGGCCTATTTGGCACAATGCTTATATAACTGATGAAACGTTGTATGGAAACATGGTGCAAATCGAAGCAGTGCAGCCTTTAATTAGTACTAGAATAAATTCAATAAACAAACCAAGAAATATAATGAAAGATAATAATGCCCATTAAACACCTTCACCATTTTTGGCACAGACCATCAGATACTTTAAGACTTTAGGTCCTAAGACGGGCAGTAATTACTTAGGCCCTAAGACTGGCTAGCACCGGCAGTTGCACATGCTACACAGCTGCGCTCCACGTGCTTTTGAGGGATTGTCGGCAGGAGTGTCCTTAAGGTAGGTCTGACTCGACTTTAGTGTTCGCACTTAAGGCTGGGAAATCAATGCAGTTCGTGTAAAAGTGTTAAACCCTTTGCATAGGCACAGAATTAACTAACCTGTTGCAGTTTCCAACAGCATTAGGGTCGGTGTTGTTGTTACACTCACACAACTTGCAAGGCTGAGGCTCCCCAGAGTGACCAATTGGATCACCATAGTAACCATTTTCACAAAACTCACAGCGATGACCTAAAAAGATTTTATATTTACTGTCTTTTGTGTGTAAAGTCAAACAAAAAAACAAAAAGAAGATTAATAGCCCATTTCCGGTTCAATCAGCACAGCCAAAATGATGTTAAAGAGTAAACAATAATTGACCACTGTTTGAGGCACATGCCTATTAATCAATTTGTTTATATACAGTGCACTAATGGTACCTGATATTAAACCCTTTTCTATTAGAATTCAATGAAGAAAGTGAAACAGGAGAATGCAAAGAAGAATGCCAATAAAAAGGTAGCAAGGAAGAATGAAAATAAAAATGCAAACAACAATTCAGAAAATAATGCAAAAGGCAGAAGATGTCAAATAAGAATCACAACAATGGCCTAGCGTAGATTCAGCAAAAACCATGAACAATTGCTACCTGTCTGAGCAAGGGGGCAGTCAAAACAGGCAACATCCCCATTGAGCAGCTCAACACAACGTGCACCATCAGGACAGGGACATGCATGACAGTCGTCCGGGGTCCCTGTTGTGGCAAAACCATAGAAACCATCGAGACATCTTTCACAGTTCTGTCCTGTCGTGTTATGGTCACAGATGCACTTTCCTGTAAACAAAAAGGCATACACTTCAATAAAATAATCAAATCTAAAGACACACAGACTAGCCATGAGCTACCTCAGTGACTGATTGCCAGTAACGTCTCTATCTGCACTGCAAATGCTGGTCATAAACAGGACATCAGTGACTGGTAGTCACCGACTAGTAAGTATCTGACATCCTCTTATTAAAGTATCCTTTGACATAAGGAATGCATGAAGCTGACTTATGTGAGGAACTAAGAAGTTGAGATAATTGAACTATGCAAAGGTTATTTTATGCATAGGTTTTACCTTTGTCAAGTGCACACAATGAAAATATCAGGCATTCCTCTTATTGCACACAAAACTAATCAGTATCTCCAATCCAAATAAATGAAAACGTAACAAGGAGAATGCTTTTAAAGAGATCTTCTACTCCAGGTGAATCGGTCCTAACATGGTCAATAGTCATAACACATCTTTACCTGTGTTAACGTCACAATCGTCAGAATGGTTGTTGCAGTTGCATGGTATGCAGGTGGTAAATGGTCCTCCATGTGGCTCTTCCCTGTAGTAACCAGGGCCACATGACTCACAGAATTGGCCAACATAACCTTCAGGGCATACGCACTGCTCCACGGCACCATTTGGCTCATCAGACGAGAACCTCTCAACTGCTGACAACAGACTGACAGCAGACAAGAACCCAGAACCTGCCATAGAAATATGCACATTACCAAACCACACATTACGTTGTAACGCCAAAGTTTCTACAGCACCCAAGTAAGTGGAGTTGCAGAAACCAGCTCAAACACAGATGCTTAGTCAAAACATAATCAACAAGCAGGGTGAAACTCGTTCAAAGTCAAAATCTAAGGGGTCAGGCAGGTAGTATCACTAAAAAAGCAATATTACCACATCGTAATCGTATTGTAATCTCTAAATTTCTAAAGCGCCACTTGAAAGCCAAGCTTATTCATCTGAGCTATAAACATTACTATAGAAGAGTGATTGTTGAATAATTGAAATCTTCCTTCCTTGATTGAATTAATCTAACGTGGCTGTAAGCCAGTCTACTATTCTCTCAGTCTGATCATCCATCTTGTTGGAAAGTTTACATGTCCTCTGGCCGTTGGATGCAATCACTGGAACTGCTGTTCCAAACATTTATTTACAACACGAAGCAACTGTGACATTGCTGCTGTTTAGTTTACATAACATTTATTGCATCAGGCATAGTAGAAGCCTACAGCTGGATTGTCTTGAGTGAAATTTAGTGTTCCAAAATACCCTAAGAAAACGAAACTAACATTGATTATGGAATCATGTAGGTTTCTAATTAGTGCTGTTGACAAGTATTTAATTAATAGAAAGATAGTTTTAGATACTTACATAATTATATACAAGAAGACCAGAGGTAATCACCTTCATAGTTATTAACATTTGAGTTTCAAAGCAGCTTACAGACTGCAAACAGGTACCTAAATTCCACATTATCATTATTTCTTTTCTGGGCTACACTCCCAATATTTTGATACTGTATTCACTGGTAAGCACTCCCACTACTTCAATAAACACTTACCCTGTGCTGTATATGTTCCACGTATTTTGATTGATGTCAGGTTTGACAGCAATGTTACAAATTCAAGCGAAGTGAGCCGTGGTGTCCATTGGTAAGAGGCATGTTCATTCAAGCGAAACTTGAACTCCTTTGTTGTCCTCTCTGGCATTGGGTTTCTTTGTGCAAATATTGGAGCCATGATGCTCCGACCATCACCTCCTTCGAGAACTAGATCAGCAACCGAAACCCCTGGTCCATCATCATCAATACGAAGATTGAATACCAGCAGCTGGTTGTAGCTTAGTCGCCTATCGCCCAGATACTCAGCTGCAACAGATCAACAGCACGAAACAACTCAAGTGCTAAAAAGATATTGAAAAACAGGTAAAGTGCAACTTTTCCTGAATCTTGATTCAAACAGCTACTTCAATTACTGAGACCATAATTACTAATTGTAAGAACAAAAGAACTTAAAGATGACCTTGCAGTTCTCAATTCTAACCTAATTGAAGCAAGTAAGCAACATCCTCTAGAGGATCCAAGAAGGCACAGTAGCAACGATAAATTGTCTATAATTATAAATTAAGAAATACAAAGAAATACAATGCAGTTACATGCAAATAGGGCAACAAATAAGAAAGCATGAGACTGAATGAGTGACGGAATGATTAAGTCAGTAGAATATCTCATAGTACTATTTTAACAACCTATCAACCATTTCAACCCTCTTTGCAGTCAATCTGTAACCAAAAACCGATGCCCACTTGCATGCACATGTGGAGTTGTGGACTTCTTTCCCTACAGAGTTGCACCAAGCTTTGACAAATGATGTTTGCTGTTCCAGGGCCGTATTGTACCGAAGAGGAGGAGGACTGACAACATCAAAATTAAGTATATGTGGAGCACACTATGTTCACTGGTTCACTGGCTGATAGGCTTACTTCCCGGGTGATTCTGAAGTGCGCCATGTTTGGAGATTCTTCATAATAACCTTAAAGCCATTAGGGACAGGTATTTACCTATACGCAGCTCAGCTGGATGCAAAATGACAAGCAACATTCAATAGCATGTGGTTGTGCACCTCTGATGCCACTTGAAAACCAAATCCATGACTTCTCAGTCTCAACGTCAAATAGGTGCAATTCGAACAGGAATTGATATGAATCACTACTTTCCATCCTGTTTACAAGTATAACCATTGAAACCGATAGTCAGGCTCAGTGGTTAAATTCAGCCGGATCCTGCCGGGTATCCGATCCGGCACCTCTGTTTTGAGACCCGGCACCTGTCTTGAGACCCGGCACCTCTAATTTGAGATCAGGCACCTCTAATCTGAGATCCGGCACTTCTAATTTTATACCCGGCAGCTCGAAATGATTTGAGACCCGCCACCTGTGCTAGTATTTGATATGCCTGCTCTAATCTTGGGTCATCCGAATTTTGAGAGGGTCCCCAGGCACGAGGATCATTGCATATTGCCCTTACGGCCTAGGCCTTAGTAGGTGACTGCTGCAGCTGAGATGACTCAAGGCGGCCGCCCGTGTTTGTATACCCTANGCCCTGGGCTTGCCCCTAGCTCTAATTGCCAGCCTTGACTGGGTTCTTTGTTGTGCAGTGCATCTTATTACGCGCATCTCAAAATATGCTTCTGTGTGGAGTGAATTTTCTGCCCATACCACAGGGGAAGAAAATTCATTTCACATAGGCCTGCCAAAAGCAGGTGTAGAATGAGCCAGAAACTGGGATGGGGTTTTGCTAAATGTAAAGAACAACTCGTGAATTAATTCGTGGGTTACTGGGTATTATTGGAGCTGCAATGACGCTCATCAATTTGTACCACATATCACAAAGACAGACCAGTGCTAGTCATTGTCTGATGAAATATAACACTGAGAGCGCCTCTGAATAGCCTTCTGTGAGAGGCACTTTACAAATAATCATATAACATAACGTAACATAACATAACATAACGAGTTGTACATCTGTCTGTCAATACACGAATATCTACATAGAAACTGAAATCTTCCAGTAACTGAAAGGAAAACAGAAATTATTTAAAAACTGAAACTTGAACTGAAATAGACATTTTTGGCCCAAAAGGCGAATACAAACTGAAATTATTTTCAAAACTGAAATTACTGCGTACAATAGTTTTGAAGGTCAAATCTATTATGAGCTGCGTTTTGTTGATTGAGAAGTAGATTTAAAGATGTAGGTCAACAACTATGGAGCTATTTACCGAACATTTGTTAAAATAGATATAAAAACTTAGAGACTGTTGTGTGTATGGAGTAGCTGTACTAGTCAGTTAAATGGAAAGTGAGAGGTCTGATCATTCAAGGGGTTTGGGAAAAGATATTTTACATGCATTTTCCCTATTTTATTACTGGCAATTTTACTCAAGTAAAAGAGTACATTAAAAGAAAAAGTCACTGTCAAAGACAAAAGACAAAATGTTAGTCAAACAGAATGTACACCAAATAGAATCTGCTCAGGTAAACTCACCTAAATTCTAGTTCTTGCAAGTCGCCTCTAAGTGCGTCTGGTTTCGAAAGAGCATCTTCTGCCAAATCGAGTGCAGCTTGAGAAGTGTTCAATGCCTCTCCAGACTTATCCCTAATTTGATCTGCTTCAATTTCCAATCTACAAAACACACACAACAGAAACATACATGTGGTGCATGGTTCCTAAGTGGTAGGTTTGGGGCCTTGTGTCCAGAAGGTCGCAGGTTCAAATCCCACTCTAGCCACCAAGTTGGGACCTTGGGCAAGTCCTTCACTCATAATTGCCTGTAGTGCTTTGGCGTGTTAACTCTGACACAGTATCAATGCTGTAGTCAGGAGCACCTCTTAGTAGTAGTGGACTTGAAGAGGTGCCACATATATATCCAAAATGAATGAATGAACACAACAAATAATCATACGTTAAACTGAACAAGGACAAAGCATCTTCCTACGTCGCATATATGAATGTCAACTGTGGTCCTAGCTGGTTAAGAAACTGCTCTGAAATGGTTCAAAACTCAAAATCGCTATGAAAACTTGAAGTCTATTGTACTTTGCTAAGTGGAAGCATCATGGAAGAAAGAAACAAATGAAACTCATTGACGATTTTAACAAAGTCTAGACTAGTTCACATGCATCTAATTAAATATATAAAAAGACAAACAATTAGCTGAGCTCAACGTCTGTGCAGGAGCCAATCAGTAATGGACACTTTTGAAAATCTTTCAGACAGCATTCTCTAATGATGTCATGTAGTGAAATATATACATCAATTTAAAACTGCTTAAAGCACTACTTGCTTCATATGCATACTTTTACTGGAATGTTAAATAAATATTATGTGACTTGTACATCTTTCCATTAGTAAAATCTAAACTGGTTAAGTTTTTGTGTGTTTTTCCCTTTTCTTATCTATCTTGAGGAAACATCTGGCACTACATTCACTTTGGACATCGTCATCGCCATCAGAACTAATTCCATTGGCAGCAAGAGGACAGCCCAGCATCTACAGGTACTTAACCCTTTAGGGTTGCCCCCTTCGACATTAACAGCGGAGAACTCTAGTAGATGCAATATCATGGTAACTGTTCATCATTTTTTGCTCTCTCTGTTGTTTCTGATTCAATAAATGGCTTAAAAATAAGCGTCTGTGAATACGCTGGTTCCCGCAACTTCGCATTCGATTCTAATAGTTGTCTGCTTACGGAAAACCTTTTGTTCCTAATGATTTAACATCGGTTAGGCTAGCAGCGGCATTGCTTCTGAGAAATATTTACTGGTGCTAAATTAATTGTCTAAATAGGCCTATATGCAGACATACATATCGCTTTACTATTGGTAACTGCTTCGACATGACCTAATTTAAATGATGCTAAGCATATAGGCCGATGATTAGGCCGTGTACTCAGCATTGAGGTGCAAGAAGGTGGTCTTGACCGACAATACTGGAAATTGTCGCTGCTGACCTCTCTGCAATCATTCTGGCTTCTTGAGCCATATCAGTCATATTTTCTGATTGCTGTCCACGTCGCATCTGATGTTCAGCAGCTTCTTTTACAGCCATCATTCCATCTTCATTGAGGTAGACTTCTGCTTCATTCAGTTTAGCCTCGGTCTCGTTGAGGGCGATCTCTGCCTCCGTAACATCGACCCCAGCATTGTGGATGTGCCTGTTGGCATAAGCAATCTCCACCGTGGCTTCATCAATCATTGTCAGTATGTCTTCAATGGCAGACAGCACAGAATGGTAGTCACCAACCAGCTGGCCATCACCTAAACAAGGAATCAATATTCAGAGGTGATCATATTTATTCACCATCAATACCACCATCATCAGCACCAATGTGAAATTAACACAAACATAGACAATTAGACATCACTGTTATTGCCACCACAACACCAACTGCAACAAATGCTGTATATCACTTTCACAGAATGTATGATAGTAATACCTACTAATTCTAAAACCAAAAACCAGTTCTATTTCTTTGGCAATCGGTTTTCAAATTTTTGTATTTTCGTCAAGGAAATTACATACAAATTACCAAATGTCAGATAAGAATAATTCACAAAATTTGTTTAACGTTGAGTGTTTATAAAAGTTTTCATCAAAAGGTTCAATATGTCCGCCAAAGAAACCATTTCTTACAAGATTTAACTGGGCTTGAAAATAAATTAAATTTCTATGAAGGCTAGTTACACCGAAAACTGGTTTTCAACAACCAAAAACTGGTTTGCCAAAAAACGGTATTAACATCCCTAGTACCTAGTTGACCAGATATCAAATTTAATTTAAAATAAAACCTGTGAAGTAACGACACATCAAGTGGATGCCTTATAAGCCAAGCAAATCACTAGGCAAAGAACATCATTCGGTAACCGAGGAAAAAGATTTATATTAATGTGGTTAACTATATGAATGTTGAAGTCATACTTGTATTTCTGGCATCACTCCACAACTGAAGTACTGTAATATTCATGTCTGAAAGCTTCTCCAAAAACTCGGTATCATCGATAGGAGTTGTTTTTATTGCTTCTATGATTTGACGGAGATCTTCGAGTTTTTCCTGTGCAATGTTGTAAAAGTGCTGCACATTTTCATAGCAAACTGGGCAATCTGTAAGAATAGAAAATAGGAAAAACACATTAGAACTAACAAAATTAGAGGAGGAACTAATATCTAGTATAAGATATTAAGGTAACCACTATGACATAATGCTGAAAACATTTTAATGCAAAAAACTATCAGAGTTAGTATTTAAAAAAGAAGCAATGTCACTATGACAATAAAGAAAGACCAATTATAATAAATATGCAAAACTGACATAAATAAACTTCACATATTAGGACACATGCTTAACAAATTTAACCTACAATACAATTAACGATGAATTACAGCAATCAACATGAAAAAAGCAAAGGATGTCAACAGTGAAAGAAAGAGCAAAGATATGAGAATCATATTCGGGTATTTGTAGATTTTTTTTAAACATACCAACACATCCTGCGGTCAGATTATGTTTGTTACGTTCACATTCATTGCAGTACCGGCCAAGAACATTGGGTCGACAGGGACATTGACCAGTTGTGATCTCACACTGTAAGCTCAACGAACCATCAGGATCACAGTTGCATCCTACAACAGCATTTAAACTTTAGCGTTATACATAGAATGATATACGCATTCAGAGACTAAAGAACGCAAGCTGCTTGGTACAAAAGCAGTTTTCTATTACTTCAGAATCTCAATCAGGAATGTTCTCTGCGCTTCAATTGTTCTATCTATAGGCTACAGGAAAACATTTAAGGCTTATGAAACAGTTACATTTATTATTTAAAACGGGTCATAAAATTGTGATGGGGTCATAGAAACTAATAAGCAAATTTCTTTTCTGTATTCTGGTCAATTCAAACCACATCTTCTGGTTATTTTAAAGAAATATTGTAAATGGAGGAATGACCGACGCAATCTGTGCAAGCTGTGCTGTCCTACTTTACATTTGGCAGGCCACTCTATTGATCAAAATGATTAATGAATCTAACTTTGAACATACTTTGATGATAGAGTATCACAAATTTCCCCGTGGGATTGGGGCATCTGCCACATCTTGTCCTAGTTAGAGATTTCAGAAGGCACTTTCAACAAACAGCTGAAAACTATTCTTCTCTGCCTATGAATTGTCCCTGAGTAGTCATCTTCAAGAGGTCTATATAAACACCCCTAATGAATGAATGGAGGAAATTAGCAGCAAAATTAGACAAATTATCACAAATGATAGACTGGACATCAATTGTAACTCACTGGTGCAACCGTCTGGAGAAAATGAATAGTAGTTTGGCAAGCACTGGTCACATTTGAGTCCACTGACTCCACTTTTACAGTAACATTGTCCAGATG
>SACV01020566.1:0-10005 GCA_003999395.1 Eisenia fetida | reverse complement strand
CATTTGAAAGGTCTTACAGCATAGAATCTCATGAGAGAATAAAACTAATTTTGATTTTTGCCAACAAAAGCCTACTTTTGAAATGGTGGGTCACATGTTTGGTGGGTTTCTAACTTTCTTTTCTTTTTTAATTTGTTTATTAAGACAGGTTAAGGTTCATGGCCATTTTCACTAACAAGTAAAGCTGGTGCAGCTGGTTCCTTGGCTGCTTGAATTATAGCAGGTGGTTCTTATGTGAACCGATGTTTTTTTAATAGATTGCTTGTAGTTATTGGTAGTTATTTATTAAGCTGTCGTAAGTGTTTTGCTTTTTATATTTTAAAGGTGTATAACATCCAAGCAGTTGTTCTGCTTGTGGTGACTGTTGTTACTGAATGATATCTGTGGTGATTTAATTTGTTTGTCATTGTTTTGTTACTGCGTGTGTGTGAGGGTGCGTGCGTGCGTGCTGGGCTTGAGCCTTTGTTTCTGTTGAAATATCCGACAGGTGCAACAAATGCAACGGGATTCACTGCTATTAAACTGACTGCGCTTGGTCGTCCACAGCTCCTTGTAAGTCTTCACATGACCTAGCTTGTGTTCGTTTCTTTCATAATTATCTTGAGTTTGTTTTTTCTGTTTGTCATACCTACTAAAAGGTCTGGTCTGTTCATGCTTAGGGTGCGTGTAGTCAGTTACTTAGCGTTCAGGACAGTCGATCGAAAGGTTGAAGGTTCAAATCCCTACCAAGGCAGAAATCTGTTTCGAGATTTCTGCTTAACATGCACCTCTTAAGCTGACTGTACTGTCGGCTGGATGATGAGATGGCGAGGGAGAGGACTGCCATCATGTGCCTAGGCAAAGAAAATGAAGTCATTAGCACTTTGTGTTTTTTTTTATAGTTAACATCTTGGCAGCCTTTTGTAAGACAATGTGGCTATTATGGTGTTTTTTGCTTATTGGCCTACAGCAACTAGTCATTATTTTTTTTTATATGAGTGGCTGTGCTGGGTCTTTGGTTTCTTTCGTTGCTGATATTCATTTTGTAGACTGAGTTCAGTTTATGAATATGAAGCTAATGCTATTTGTCTTTAGTTGAATTAACTTACCCATCTGAAATCATGTCTCATGATGCGCTGAGCAACAGTTTGTTTCGCCAGAGGACCGCAACGCTACATGATCCTGCCGGGGTAGAAGAAGAGTAGGTGGAGAAGGAAGTTGAAGAGGAGGCAGAATTGGAGGAAGAGAAGGATAACAAGGAGATGGAGAAGGAGGTGGTTGAGGAGGTTAATTAAGAAGAGGAGGTAAAGGAGGATCATCTGAGGATTACTGTGGGTTAGAAGATGAGGAAGTGGAGAAATAGAAGAAGGATGAGAAAAAGGAGGAGGAGGAAATGGAAAAGGATGTTGAGGTGATGGGCGCAACATAAATGTTGTTCTTGCATGTCCTGAGTGAAGTACTCATTCTGAATGTTGCAGCTTCAGCTGTCTGAAGTCCTGACAAGAGTGAGGCGATACTATGAGGTTCTGGCACAGGGTTACGGCACAGGGCGTCTCACAAGGCTTGACTTTGAACGCCACCTGAGGAGTTTTAAGCTTGACAAAGAGGAACGTCAAAAGTGGTTTACGATTTTGGATGTCACAAATGATGGGTAAGACTTGCAATCACCTAAATGAACAACAACCTGTAATGACCTTGACATTAGTTTTAGATTTTGTATTCTCCAGTTATTTAATTGGACTTGTTTTAATCAGCTGTCTTGAGTACCAATAATAAACTAATATAATGTATACATCAGATCCAGATGGGCCAGTGCTGTTAAGTATTTTATGCTTAACTAATGACTTTCTTAGTGCTGTTATTCCTTTCGTGATGTTTCCATCACACCTTGGTACAAAAGGTTAGTCTAAATCGAGCAGATTTGCTGCAACCTAGGATTGTGTGTTGAACTAATAGGTGAAAGTCACAAACAGATTTTCAATCTGGAGAATGACACTTATTTCAAGAACTGTCTATCGGCATGTTATGAGTCAGTAATGATGCGATTGCTTAGGAGACGCATAGCTGAACAGTGATTGAGCAGAAACAACTGTTAAGGAGTCCGTTTTAAGGACATCTCGTTTCAAGGCAAAGTCAATGATTGAAATCTTGTTATTGTGATAAGCGCTATGTAGCTCTTTATAGCCCTAGTGCTTTGTCTATTTGAAATGCTTGCATTTGAGAAGTAGACTTTCACAATATATTTGTAACAGACTGTTGGAACTGCTACTATATGGTTCAAGACCAATGAGTTTGCGTGAAATGTTTCAGTAAGTAGGTACTGAGATGCCAATGTATTTTAGCATCTTTTAATGACTAACCATTCACTTTTTCTTGTCAGTGAAATTGATCTTCTTGATTGGCATAATCTACTCGAAGTGAACGTCAGTCTAGCAAAACTACTACGCGTTCCAAATCTTAAGGTTTGTTTTAAGATTCTTATCAAGTTGTTAACTTGTTGTCAATTAACAGATAACTTTTTCCTAAGAGACTTGTTTTTTTCTAATGTCATGCTTGAGTATTTCCATGGGTCATGAGGTTGGAACTTTTGCTGGTACTGTGTAAAATCATAAGGCAGAGACTGATTGGTGTACTGATGATGGATAAAAACTAAGTGGATGGTGTCAAAATGAGAAAGGTTTAGGTGGTGCAGTTCTGGAAGGAATGCAGACCAACCCACTTATCCTGTGTACCCATGCACTGATGTTTAGAAGATAATATAAAAATGAAAGACGTGACAAGTGATAAGAAATGCTGGGTTGAGTTGGTTAGTGTCATTAATCTGAATTTTGCTGGAACTGTTCATTTGAATAAATCATGTTCATATTGTGCTCAGGGGTGCGCCATAGTCTAGTGGTAACGTTCACGGCCATTAGACTGTGAGGGCTGAGGTTCAAACCCCGACCAGGGCAGAAATTTGAAACGAGATTTCTGCTTCGTGCGCACACCATGTTCCGCCTCTGGGACCACAACATCGGGTACTGGAGCCAGTCCCAAGCCTGGAAACTCGCCATCAGCAAGTGAAGGGCCAATTGAATGGGTGCAGATACGTCAGTCGTAAAGAAAAAGCACGAATGAACTCCAATGGCATGTGAAGAGTGAATGGAAAAACACTAAGATATGGAAGGCGAAAGGAGAAAACGCGATGGACACCAACACAGGCGGTAGCCCAGGATACCTGAGCCAGTCTCAATAGCCTGGAAACTCACCTAGTGATGAAGTGAGGGGACATTGGACACCAATGGGCTGTGGGCCAAAGGATTATACAGTGCAGTACTGTAGCCGAGGAGAGGAGCTGCAGCTGTCTCAGGGTGGGTGGGGACCAATTTAGTCTTTTATTTATTCTAGTTAGTTCGTTTTGTGAGCGATTGACTCATTGTTGATAGTCAGTGAAGGTCTGACTGCTGGAGTCTTAGAATTTTGGGCTAGCTTTTCATTTTGCGAGTGAACTTTATTTCGCTGTGTGGCATTTGCAGACTGGTCAGCTGGAGCCACTGGTGGCACATTTGAATGAACAAGAAGAAGAACAGATGAAGAACATGCTGCACCGTGTAGATACCCTTCTTCGTGTACGTATCTTCCTTTAAAGCTGTCAATAATCATATATATAATATATATATATATTTTCTGTTTGACCCAAGTCTGAGATTTGAGTCATTGAGTTTTGACAAGGCATGTTAATCCAATCAGGTCAAGATGCTGTATCTCAGGGTATACAGCACCACGAGAGGTAATATAAGTGAGTAGTAAGTAGGTAAGGATATACTTTAATGAACTGAGCAATCAAAAAATGTACAATCAACAAATGTGCAATCACAAAATAATTATCATTAGCAATTACATAACAGGTGTATATTTTTACCTGCGAGTCATTCTCAAAATATAACGATCATGTGATAAAACCGTGCTGGGTTATTGCATCAGCATTCAGGATATTCTGATTGTGCATTCGAAGATTGAGTGAGTAGGTAACACTCTTTAAGGGAGGCAAAAATAACAAAGGTCATAGATGTAGTTTTTCTACGAGTTGTATTAGAAATTCCTGAAGTGTATAAATGTCTTCAAATAATTAGCCCAAGCTATGAACTAGAGCAGGACTCTAGTCGATAAGTCATGGATTTGGCTTCTAGAGGAACCAGGAATGTGGTTCAGACTACTATGAGTGCATTTTGTCTGAATCATTTTCTATAGGTTGTCGAGATTCTCTGCTTTTTCCTGCAAGTGACTGATAGAGTCTGTGACTTTACAACCATACCTTTCTGATTTTGTGTCTGATTGAAATCAATCCATCTGTATCTCTTATGGTCACTGTAGCTAAGTAGATTTCATTTGGCATGCAGACAACGACCCAAGTGACATATGTTATGGATTACAAATGTTGCATATTATCTTTTAATGTTGCCGAGTGATAGAGATTATACTTTCTCCACATTCTTTGAAATGTTAATCTAACAATGAACAATGTTGTGCCATGTGAGATTCTTAAAGGGCTCTGTATAGATACATGTAAATTTGGATCTCAGGAAATAAGAACTGGCATTCTGTTGTAGTAGTGTCTGTGGTTCATGTTCTGAGAAATTGATATGATCTTATTTTATTGCATAATTATCCAGTGATTCTTTGTGTATATGATATTGTAGAAGTATTTGGATAGTTCCAATACATTTCTGTCCACTCTGGTGGTGTTATGAATTAAGCGAGGGCTGGACTACAGTCTCATCTCTTTTCGTTTGCTCTCTTTTCTTTGTGACTTCTTCAATCTTGACTAGCCAAGTCCTAAGGATGGTGATAAATACTTAAGTCAGTTTCCTTATAAGTGATGTCCAACTAATTTCAGGTTAGATCAGGTAAGAACCTCAGATGCAATTTAACATGTTTCATGTTTATTAGTAGGCTTCCGTAGTACCAGGTAAATTTTTTAATGCAAGTTTTCTTTTTAAATGAATTTCCTTAAGTTAGCATAAATTGTTGATGATGTTTATTAGTATGCAAAGGAGAAGGATGTGCGTGTGATGATCGACGCTGAGCAGAGTTACTTTCAGGCGGCCATCAATCGTCTGTGTATGGAACTGATGAGGACCTATAACAAGGAGAAGGCTTATGTCTTCAACACTTACCAGTGCTACCTGAAGGATGCCTTCAACATGATCACCACGGATCTGGCTTTGTCAAAACGAGAAGACTTCTACTTTGGTGCTAAACTTGTGCGTGGTGCCTACATGGAGCAAGTAGGTAAACCTGTCCATCTCTTCAGATTTAAGACTTGGAGTCTGAAACTTTCTTGTAGTAAGAGAGTGTACATTAGATGTGTTGATGTCTCTGGGTTGCTGTTCAATCATATTTTCGTTTATTCCATTAAGCAAGTGGACAAAGACGTAACTTTGTTCCGGATGAGTACAATGCTCTGAACAATGGCATTCTTTCCCTGCTTGTTTTTGCGCTCCTAGGTTTGAGCATTATTGTTTTGCATAATTTGCAGTTGGGAAAGTACTTTGCACATGCTCATTGTTATCGCCAGCAGTAATTATTTGATAATTAGGAATTTGACTTGGGAATGCATTCGATTGTGTAGTGGTTAGCCTGTTGGACTGTCAATAGAGAGGTCGTGGTTCAAATTCTAGTTGAGGCAGATTTTTTTCCAGATTTCTGCTCCACTCACACCCCTAGTCAACTAAGCTATAACGAATACAGTACACTGACTGTACACTGTCAGTGTGAAATGGGAATATTAGATGACAAGGGAGAAGGTTGGCCATCTGGCCCTCATGTTCCCTCATATGCCGAGGCTAAGAAAATGAGGTTGCTAATGCTTCATACCCCTGGCTTTCCCAGAGCCTAATTGACTGCTTTTCATTCTGCTGTGTTGAGGACTTTGTCAGACATTGCTTGAAGACTAGAAGGTGCATAATGATCTTGATGAAGTGATGGTGCCAAAATGTGGGCACATCCAGCACTTTTATGCATTGGAACAACCTTCTGATTTGATCATCCCCTAAGCAGATAATGTATGGTTCTGCCACAAACAGCTCAACAGACATTTTATACCAACTAAAGTTGTGCCCAGGTTGCAATGTACTTGTGAGATTCTTTACATGCATTTGCAAATAGCCATTTACATTTTGATTGATGATGACAATTGATGATGATGACAGGAGAGACTTCGTGCCTCTACTGTTGGGTATGAGGATCCAATCTGCCCGTCATATGAAGCCACAACCAAAATGTATGAGACCATAGTAACAGAGGTCATGAAGAGCATCAACGATCGTCCAAAAGGAAAGATTGCGGTCATGATTGCCAGCCACAACGAGGACACAGTGCGCTATACGATTGAAAAGTAAGAGCAGACCTAGTGCTTAATAATGATAGCAATTGTCATTCATTCATTCGGTCTGGCTATTTCTATAGCGCCTCTTCAAGTCCTCTACTACTCAGAAGCGCTCCTGACACAGCACGGATACTGTTATTGTATTGTATTGTATCTTCGTTTAATATACTGCCGACGAACCGCAACAGCTACAATTGAGCTGTGTCGGAGTTTTATGCTGAAGCGCCACAGGCAACCACTTGTCATTCTGTTTTTATACAGATAATTCACAATCTAACTGCATTTTTGGAAATTCACCTACAATCAGTTTTCAATTTTTTGGAAATTCACCTACAAAAAGATTGCTCATTGGCTATGGACATTTCATCAGTAGAATATTGTTGACAGGTGGCAACGCTGAAAATTTTTTTGATTCTCGTCTTATTGAGTGCAAATTTTTTGGAAAGGTTCTTACTGTAGATTGTGCAGATGTTCTATGTTAAATTTTATTTCTTTGTTTTACTTTGCAGTGAAAAATTTTTCATTTGACGATGTAGATCAGCTTTGTAACAGTCATGAAATACTTTCATTTATAGAGGTGCATAACATTCAACTGATGTACTTGTATTTCTATTTTAGAATGCGTGAGTATGGAGTCAAGTCTACTGATCGGCTTATTTGTTTTGGTCAGCTCCTGGGAATGTGCGATCAAATCAGCTTTTCACTGGGTATGCAGCTTAACCATCATTTTACTTTTATTAGTTTAGCTCATATGGACCACAAGAGTGGCTCATATCAAATATCAAATATGAGCCCCTAATGTGTGATATATTACATAGGATGTCTGCAAAATATGACCTACTTTGTACCCCCTCAATGCCTTCATGCCATTTGTCTGCATCTGTTAACATTTTGCATTACCCTCCCATCCCCATGTACATCTACACTCTATAACTGATCAATCATGAGGCTGATCGTAGACTGTTCAAGTCAATAATTCAATGCCAAACCCATGTACTACGTCATCTATTTATTGACAAGCCCACCTCTACGCGCTCCCTCCGTGTGAGGACGCATAATTTCATCCTGCCCCATAAAGACAATAGAAACTTTGTCTCTAGGGTTCTTTACGAGGCCCTCTGCCCCCCCTCCGGACTGTGCGTAGCAGTTTGTGCTTGTTTTCCAAAAGGTTGTTTCAGCGATTGACTACATTTACTTATTTTGTTTACTGAAATTTTTTATGCTCTTGTAAACCACTCTGCGTTTGTGTCAAAGGTAGTCTGAATAAACGAAGACTTGACTTGACTTGACTTGGAGTTTCAAGCATAAAAACTCCACGTATTATAATCATAATTATATAATGGACGATGTCCACATATAGCCAGCCTTAGCCTTTTGACTGCTTGCTGATATTCAAATAAAGAATTTTGACTGACTGCCTCCACGAAAGAAGTCCGTGTGACTTCTGAAGTTCGGAAACCCAAACACACAGTAAAATGCCTGGTAGGTTACAGCTACTAGACCTTAGGCTGCTCCAGTGAAATATGCAAATGAGCCAATATTGTGCAAACTGTCATTTTCTAAGTCAAGTTGGTGTTTACTGCAAAAGTTGTATTGCATTAGCTGTATTTGCCAACTTTAGATGTGACATCTTCATTGTGCATAACCCCCTTTGGCTACATTTGGATAGTCCCTCCTTCTCCACTCTGCTGCTGTCTTTACTGTCTGGCTCATAACTTGTCTGTAGTGTCTATTTCAAGTATCTGATTCTCTTATGTCACCTCTAGAAACCGGACTCTGACCTCCTTTGGATTTCCCTTATGACAGCCCATCTGAGTCTATGTTCAGCGCTCAGTAATAAACTGTTGCCCTGCGCTTGGCTTTCGAGTCTTGCTTTAGAAGTTCGGAGATTACAGAACTATGATTTTGATTGCAATTACAAATTTCTGACCATTTGTCTGAAAACATTTAAGAAATGCTCTCACTCACTCTCATGACAGCTATCACTGCTTGCATGCTATCTGTTGAGGTATTTTCTATTGTTCCACTGGGTTATATCTGTTAGGTCAGGCTGGTTATTCTGTCTACAAATATGTGCCGTATGGTCCTGTGGAAGAAGTTCTTCCGTATCTGTCGCGTCGTGCGACTGAAAACAAAGGAATCCTCGCAAAAGTGAAGAAAGAAAAACGTTTATTGCGCACAGAGGTGAAAAGACGACTGTTCGGCTTACAGTGGTTTTACAAGCCGCCACGACCAAACGTGCTTCTGAATACTGCTCCTACTTCTACACCTTCAGTAGAAAAGGCCAACAAGTAAAGTAGCAGAGAAGTAGAGAAGGTGAGAAATGAGCAGAAGCAGAGCTTAAAGTGACCTTACTTATGAACGAAGATCTTTCCTCTTTCACTTTTTTTACTCATTATTAATTGATTAGTTTCCGTCTATAATCAAATGAATGTGGAGTTTTCAAGTCCATATTTAATTTTTCCATATTTACTTTATAGCTTTATGAAATTATTCAGTAATTTTATATAATTTATTTTGATTTTGTACAAAATTGTTTTGCATGCTCAACTTGAAAATGTACTTACGACTTGAAAGTGGCATTTTCATATGTCATGCTTTACTTTGTATTCGTGTCCTGTTTGAATTTCTCAGCAGTGTATGTTTTATATAATTTAAAAACAGTTGCAATGAAACATAATCTGTTACTATTCAGTTGTAACAAAAAGTGGCTAGTAATTCCTAACCGGGAATGAAATATTTAAAGCATGTTGAAATTATATGGAAAAAACTATATTTGCCAGCACATCTACATAAATAGCAAACTTTCTTTTTAATTAATGGTTGAAACCTACATACATTATCTGTTATTTAAGAATGTCTGAATAATTTAGCTGTCTGAAATTGTGCAGAATAGCTGGAAATAGATCTGAATATTTTAAGCCGTTACTAAGGATTTACTTGCTATGATAAAGCAATTTTGACTGTGTGAATCTCCATTTTGCAAACCCATTTCAAATAAGTGAGTTTTGCCATTTCAAATAGTGAGTTTTTCAACTTTTGTTGAAAGAGATTTGGTTTTTGGATCTGCTTTCAGCTGCTTAATCTTGCCAATGTTCCTCAATTTCCTGATATTTACAGTGTACGTGTAGGTGCTTGTAGCTTTTAAATTGTTGTGAATAAAATTTACATTAAATTGCATATTTCTAGATATTTAAAAGCGTTTTCATTTATACATTCATTGCAATTTATATAACGCCCCTTCAAGGTGTCTACTCGGAGGTGAAAAGAAGAGTCTTAAGATTTAAGATTGCAGAAGAATGTGTCTGAGAAAATCAGCAGTGTTTCCCTTAGAGTCCAAAATGAGGACGTATACTTCCATCTCCGACTTAGAACTTTGGACGTATACTCATTACTAACAGCAATTACACCAAGATTCTTCGACATTTTGGACATATTTTACGGATGTAAAAATGTCCGTTTGGGCATTAACTTAAACCCTGTTTGCAGGGCCAGTGGCTGCCCATTCCCAGCTGCTGGGCCAACAACAGTAGGATGTTTTTGTTGATGCCTATGCAGATCTAAGCTTCTAAACATTTCCGTGGAGCTTATGTTGTCTAGACAGTATTTGCTCAGCTGGTAACTGGTGGAACTTTAATTACACTTAATGTAATTTTGAT
>SACV01019280.1:0-10289 GCA_003999395.1 Eisenia fetida | reverse complement strand
TGCTGCATAAATGTAACAAAAGGGCCAGTTTTGAATAATGTTAAATTTTGAATAATCTCGTCAATCAGTGATGCTATAATTTGCGCCAGACTGGCATTTAGCGTGGAGACAGTGCCTGCTGTCAAGTGTTCCAGCTATATGTCGTGAAGATGCTTTAGTGTCTGAGATTGATGCTTCAAAACAATATGTGGATCATTCCAAGTAAAATCGGCAATCAATCTCCATGATACACATCTATAAAGAATTTGATGATCATATTAGTTGAGTTTGTAATTCATCTGCAGTGGAAAACGCTTGTACCTAGTGTTGTAGTAATTGAAATAAAGTAATTTGAAATAAGTTTTGCAAATAAGTGTTTGTCGAGTGACTATTTACTGTTATGCTGCATAAATGTAACAAAAGGGCCAGTTTTGAATAATGTTAAATTTTGAATAATCTCGTCANAATATAAACGTGGGAACAATCTCCTGTTATAAATAAATGAGGTATTATCAATATCACACATGTAACAGATCGTTTATGTAAAAAAATTAATTAGATTAGACGCCCTTGAATATAAGTCGCAGCCAGTGTGCGGGGTAAGTAAAATCTTATATAAGACACATCTTATATACGCTAAAATATGGTATATATATTTAGCTTCCTCACGCATTATGATAATATAGCATAATTATGCAATCAGCAGCACCCAGGTAGAGCAAAACAAACGAGCCTAGAATGCATACAAGTTCATCAGTTTTCTTTACAGTTTTAACAACATTTAGGTAAGATTTGTGAATCATCACAAAATATTTCAGTTAAAAGCTGGCCACACAAATGTTGCCCTCATGCTGTGTTCTATAACTGCCCGAGACTAGACCCTATTACTTAGCAACCCAGACCCCAAAAGCCTTGAAATAGCATCAAAATGTTAATGTCCTCACTCTTATGATAAACTTGTGCATGGCTAAAACTGTTATCGCACACGATGCAAGGAATGCTGCTTTCAAATTAATCGCTATTAATTGCAAAAAAAGCATCATGGAATTATCTAAATTTGTTTTCAACAAAATCAACAAATAATCTGAACAAGCACAGTTCCAATTTTAACTCTTCTATATTGAAAGGACTTTTCACTTCATGTTTGGGCTTCATTTAACAATTTAAATCTTCACAAGCGTAACTTTCTATCAGATATGTCCATTTGCATGTACCAGTTCCGTGAGTGCACAAAGAGAAGTTCAAGCTAACTCCTATTAGCACTGCATGTTAACAAACAGTTCAGCTGACAGGTCAAACTGAAACAAAACGCCTATTAGCAAGCATTATCTCAACAGTACAATGATTACCATTTCTCTTTTAAGGCTATGCTATCAAACGAATTCTTATTTCAAATTTTTTTATCTACTACAGTAAACAATGTAAATCTGCAAAAAAAAAATATAAGAAAATAAGCAATCACCCAGATTCAGAGAATCATCCTATCTAAATAATTGTAAGTTTCATCATCATTTTTCTTCTGAGTTTCACCTGCTTTAACCCGACTGCAACTGTAGGCTAACATCTCAGTGCATGAGCCTGCTAGAGGCGACCTCTGTCGTTATCTAGGCAATGCCTACTTCCTAATGAACTTGTTGTCATAAGGAGCTTCACCATCATTTAGCAAAGATGTCACGAGTATTTTGGTTTCAAGAACAAGTTTCGGTTTCAAGTGCTTTGGTGTCAAGCACGAGCACAAAGGCTATGTTCAACAATCAAGCCTAAATAAAAAGTGCAGTTTCACAGATCATGCCATAAGACACCTGTATGCATTCATTGAAGAACTGCTCTGGAGAAATGTTAGCAAAGTGAGTGAGTATCTTGTCACTGATGTTCAACACCGTGTTTTTAATATTACACCACGTTAAGTAATCACATGCCTGACAGGTACATATGTTAGAAGACGGTACACTCAATTGCTCTAGTGCTGGTTCATATAGTTTGTTAACAACAGTTTCATTTCATTTCTGAAAGTCCAACCGACCGTGCCTTAATCAGTCGCCATGGCTTGCGACATTCAAATATGCTGCTACAGGTGAAGATGGGTTTGGCCAAAGATCCTGTGAAGTAATAATAGTAGTAATCCAAGAAGCTCCATGTAATGTCATTGTAATAATGCTTAATGCGTCAGTCGAAGGTCGTTGCTAAACTAAAATCAGGGTCCTGGCCAACAATTAACGTAAATCCTAGATCTTGTCAAAACCATTGACCCCCAAGAATAAATACTGCACTTTTTATTAAATAAATAAAAAGCATTAAAAAATGCTCACAGCATTTTTTTATTAAATAAATAAAAAGCATTAAAAAATGTTTACTAAAAAAACATTGTTGACAAATACACATAATTATTTAAACCATATATGAAAAAGTTCTTAAGTAAAACCGCTGTCTTAGTGTCCGTGACAGCGTTTGAGGAGAGTTATGGCTCTTCGTCTATGACGTATGCTGGTAAACACAAAGACTTCTGATCTATTCACAAGCAAGGATTTCCAGAGAACCGAGAATTTCAATTTAATACCACCTGCCGTGCTAAAATCCACTTAAAAGTCGTTTTATCTAAGAGTTTAGTATTAGAATTAAACATTTTTGTTAATTAGCAAATAAAAAAACATTCAAAATAGCGTTTTTTATTTTTAAAAATAAAAAATATAAAGACGTTTTTCATGTCTATAGAATAAATCTGGCAAAAATAAAGGAGAAAGGCAAGCCATTCGAACTTCCACTGAATAACTCTATCTGACAGTTATTAAGATAACTAAGAACTGTTTCATGTCATCACGACAATGCCAAAATTGCATGAACAGCAACTTTGTTGAATGACAACATTTCCTGGTTGACGGAAAACCAAGAGTTAAATTTGTTCAGTTGCTGCATAATACAATAGATTAGGACTTTTGGCACAGAAGGACTACCTGTTGTTGCTGCTTCTGGAAGCAAATTTCAAACAAGAAACTGGGTGGCACTGGCACCAGCGAAATACAAAAAGTGTCAAAAACATAAAATATATCGACTAACCGGTAACCGACCTCAACATATTGTACGGGAACCCCATCCACATGTATCTCTACATTTATATTCTCATTCTAGATAACTTAGACACATACACTGTCACACAATCAATAAGTCAATCTCACACACGAGTAAAGTATGAGCACTTTGGTTTCAAGCACGAGTACTCAGGGCTCAAGTACACGTACTAAAAACTGAACTTGCTTTGTATTTTATAACAAGCACCAAGTACAACATCTGTCATTTGGGTTAGCATAAAGCACACCTCATATTGTCTCTGTTGAAAAAGCAACTACAAATTTATGCTTCCAATTACAGTGGTGTCTAAGTATTCAGAGGCAAATACACACCTGCAAACATTCATTACACACGGTATGCTAATATTTACAGACCTCTGTCTAATTCTCAACCCATCTCATTTATACAGAATTGACATTGAAACTGGAGAGAGGTTCAAGGCAGAGGCATTTAATAGACATTTTAAGTAGAAAGTAAAACAGCATTCACCACAGCCCTTAATTTTACTGTGGAAATGCAAGGGCATTCGAAAGCACTTCCATAAAATTAGTTATTAAATTTAAATAATTTTTAAAAATATAATGGTATAAAACAGCGATTCAGAACACCTGTGGTTCGCAAGCAAAACAAATCCTCGTATTCGGTTCTCAGACTCAGCACTACACACTCTTAATAGTCGGTACTCGTCAGAAAACTGACACTTGGTACTACACCCCCCCCTAGATCCGATACAATATAAAACAAAGATAGAATATTTAGTGTATGAAGTTAGCAAGTATATAACCAATTAGTTTTTAGTCATGTTTGCAATTGTTCTGATTAAAGATTTAGTCCAATAAAAGTGGAACTGTGGCCCTGTCGGAAAACCTGTGAAAACAGCTGCTCTAGGCCTCACTTCTGTTGCTCTTCTGAACCACTGCTTTATCACCTTCTGAGCAATTATCACATCCAGTGTCGACTGTCAATGAATGCTTCATCATCAATTTGTTCTGCTTCTGTCTCAGCTAGTAGCCATCTCTGTCATGAGGATCCATATCCAATAAAAAAAATCTCAGTTTCTACTCCATAATTCTAGACAAGGTAGCAGTGGCTCAGTTAAGTAGTCACATTACTGGTATCTGCGTTTTGAAGTGCCAATCATAGAAAGCATTTCGTCCTGCATCAGCGTACTTTCTGGTGCCACGAAACTGCACTGCCTACTGTTCACAATCTCATATCAGTTCCACGGACAAAGGAAAAGTAACCACTCTCATTACGTTTCGTCCTCAGTCGCATTTATTATGCGTTTTGATTGTATATCCTGTGACTGCGACGAACACTGGTTTGGCGTTTCGGGTTCTGTCTCAGCTGGGTTGCATCTTACCTGCACCATCACACTCAATCAGTCTGTACGAATCAATTTGCTTCAAATGATGCTAACTCTTTTCATTGCAAATCAACAACCCAACAACATTGGCTCCCTGTTTATACTACATACCACTCAACTCAGGTCACTTTTCAATGCAACCACTGGCTAGCCAACAATACCCAGTTGTTTCATTCATTTGATTAGTCCTCATCTAATTCAGCTAGATTGCAACAACGTGCTTCAGTTTTTAGAGACATCAATATTGCTCTTGGATAATATACTTCTTCTGCAAGTTCCTCTTGAATCCATCTCTGATTGGCACCTTTGAGACACAAATCAACAACTCCACAAATTTGACTGATTGGTGCCTGTTTTACTTGATCAATCTGCATGTTTATACAATTTGGAAATAACTTCCGACTCACCCAATGTCCTTCTCTGACAATGCTGAAACCATACTACATGCGCGTGTGCCTCCTGGACCGACTCCAATCGGTGCTCATCTCCAACAGGAGGGAGTACGACCATGTCACACCACTCCTCCATGATTTTCTCCACTGGCTGCCAGTCCCATTCCGCATCGAGTACAAGCTCGGTCTATTTGTTTTTCTATCACTTTACTGAGCTGCTCCAGGGCACCTGTGCATTTGCTGCACTGGGACTCATTCCTCCGCATCTGGGCTGCGGCTGCAATCGCTTGAGAAGATCAATCTCCAAGTGCGGAAGATGAAGACGCACTATGACGATCGTGCTTTCTCAGTCACTGGTCCTTGATGCTGGAATAGTCGCCCTTCTGTTATTCGTTTGGTTGACTCAGTGAACTCATTCAAAGCCCTGCTTAAAGCTCAATTGTTCGCTTAAGCTTACCCTATTTAGTTGTTTGTGAGGCGCCCTTGTAGCAGTAAGGATGCGTTACGGCGCCATAAAAATCGTTGTAATTATTATTACTGTTATGGGACGTTCATAGAATCAAAAGTTACATTCCTTGTATTGGTTAGTCTCATTCGTAACTGTTCCGATTTTTAACATTATTATTATTATTACTTAAATTTGTAACGACCGCAAGGTCACACCGAAATGTGAACTATAGGCACAGATAGTCAGCCGCCTGATCAAGATGCAGTCAGATATCTAGATGCTTGAATAATTACAAGTAAAGGAGAAATTGTTTGGAGTCACTTTTTCAAGGAAGTGAATCTTGAGGCTCCAAAAAAATTGGTAGCAGAGGCATGGAATGCACAAGAGAACCTACATATGGGCTGTGTGATCGTTGTCTAACTCTGTACCAATGTCTGACTAATAGTTCATCTAATATGGTTAGGCCTACCATCGAATTCTAGAGATCAAACTGACATGCTTTGATCATCATAAGGAGCATTATCTTCTTTGGCAGATGAGCTATTAATCCATAAAGTGGCGAATATAATCTACTAGAAATTGTGCCTCACCATCCTCGCCGATTAAATGTCCGTAGCTACACGTAAATTATGTAATATTTTAAAATTACGTCAACCATGAATGATTCACTACGAAGCCATTATAAGGGTACATGACTTCTGGACGCTGGCCGTGAGGTTGATTAAAATTGGTATATTGAAAGTGGAAGCGGGATTACTGAAATAAGTCATAGTATAACTGAACTACGAACAGGATGCAAGCAAATAAGTCTTATTAAGTAGATGTTCTGTTGATGAAAATGATGCCTAGTGACTGAAATAGAAGTTGGAGTCATGAAAATAACTAAATCTTGCTTGATATGTATTCTACTGATGGAAATGATGACTCCTTAAATAGTATTTGGATTTATTAAGTTAATGCCTTGATAAAATAGAAGCTGGAATGATAACTGCTGCTTCCGGTGCCGTCGCCCAAACCGCCGGCGCCCAAACGTCCTGCTTCGATTATAAGATCCACTTAGTATCCTTCACTACTGTCAGTCATTAGATTTTATGATTTCTGCATCAATTTCCCAATTGCGACTGGCTCTCATAACAAATGCAACATTTTACTTTTTGAGATATTGAACAAAATTGTATTATACATTCAATTTCTTTTCAAATGCATTTAAAGTTTTTTAAAACAGTCCAAGTGGTCGTCAAGCTAACCCTATTTTGAAAACACATCGTTTACAACAGTCAAAATTTCCAAGTAAATTGGAAAACTTACATGTACCAATATTACCAATTAGACAACAGTAAACAGATGGAAGCAATGATTTTGATTAAATCACTCTAATTCCTACATAAATCCATGTGTCATCACAAACCTAATCTGATCTCTTCCGTCCTACGGCCAATGACTAAAATAAACATGACCAAATCGAACTTTACCAGCCAAGGACAACCATCGAAAGCCTTGACCTTGACAATAAAATGCAACAAGGAGAACACTGCATGCACAGTATGTTAACAGTGCTACAATAGTAAGCCATTCATTGATCAGCGTGAATCGCATGATTTTGTACAGAGCATTCATATTTACAGCAACGTTAAGAAAACTCACTCGCTGACTTGAGGCCACCAAAAGCTTGGCTTGTTTTAGCTGCTTCGGCAAAGGACGTCGTTCTCGGTCTTCCACTCATTGGGGCGTTTGTTTGCGTTATTGCCCAGTATACCGCGTATACTAGTACGACGTTTGGCTATGCGATAGCCAAACCCTTTCTTCAGACAAACGCTGTATTGTTCAGCTTTGATGGGACATTCGCTGTGACACTCTTCACATTTATACGCCTCTGGTCCGCAGCAAATTCTGGATCCAGAGGCCTTGACACAAAATTCCAGCACGACTTAGTCTATAGTTACCAGGCGTAGGGAGGATAAGCTACAACTACGAGGTAAATCAATCTGAGGCAAATCCGCGTAATAATGAGCCTAGACTGTTCAAGTGTACTAGGATTCTAACATTCGTTGTGGCCCAACAACAACAAATCATGAAAATTCCTCTGCTGAACAATCTATGGCTAAAACGACAGATTTTAACCATAAACGAGTAATTGTTAACACTTCTCAACGATAAATTTGAGATCTCGCGAGACTCTCGTCCCCTTCAGTCTAATAGTTCAGTGACTTCGCCTTGCGTCATGCCACTAGGGATGGCAATATATCGAGTACTCGACTACAAATTACATTCGAATAATAATCTTCTTTTCAGTAATCGTTCTTATAATATTATATGGAACTAACATTTATTTTGCTTTAAATGAAATATATATTTGCATTTGTATGTCTTTCTATTGCGGTTAGTCACTGCTCATCTCAAATTCTCCAACCGAACCATAATTATAGGGCCTATCTCCATCACTGTACCACTGATATTGCCCATTTCTGTTCGCCCACCATCACTGCCAAATGGCAATCACTCACCATCATCTACTTTCGGCTCCTCAAAAGTTCCACTCAAACCCATGGCTGATAAAAACCTAAGTTTTTTAAATATTTTTTTTAGGTTGTTGAGTTTTTTTTAGTTTCTTAAGGTATTCGATGGCTTTGATTGAAACATAAAACATCATCTTCAGCACGCTCCTCTGTCTGTCACCCCTACGAGAATTCCCGTTTTAAAAGTGAGACATTTTCGTTCCTATTTTGGAAAATGCCCGAAAATTTCCATTTTAGAATTAGTAGCCTAGCTAATAAAATATGTGACACTTTTCTTGATTACATAGCTTTCTACAGCTGATCTAACTCAAATTTTTTGACCTTTTTGTTTAAAATTTACGATTCGATCAAATTCCCGCAAATTCCCTACAGAATTTCATGAAAATTCATAAATTCCCGGGAATTTCCAACGGGAATTCAGGGTCGAGCGAATCCCGGAATTTCCCATTCGGGAATTCCCGGTGGCCCTGGTACCAGCGTGCCTAATCAAATGGAGTAGTAATTGTTTACTTACCTATTTATAATTAGATGAAATAAACGAATCTTGATACTATACAATACAATAGATGACGCTAATGATTCTATAATATCAGAGTGTGGAATCTAAAATAAATAGTTTTTGTTTAAGTGTGGAACAGTGGAAGTGGTTTCCGTTTCCGCTGCAGTCTGGTTGTCCGTTGACTCCGGTCTTTCATTCTTTTCTGTCGTGGTGGAGTGACGTGGGGATATAATAGTGTTGGTTAAAATCATTTTATGTGACAGATATTTTATTATAAGTCAAACGATGGACCATAAGTTCGAACGCCATGCTAATCGAGACGAGATATTTTAGCTGTATGGCCTTGTTTGTGTAGAATTATGTAGTCTGAACAGCGTGATCCGTGATCTGATAACGACGTAGGGCTGTAGAAACCCTAAGTGTGTACATTTGTAGAAGTCTTATAGGTGTATATAATTTTTTATAAGACTGACTTTGATTCAAATTATGTGGCTTAACAGAGGTCAAGGGGTTGTGTAGTTTGTGCTAGAATGACCGTTTGAAGACCGTGCATGCTGTCGTCTGTACCATGCTGTCTGTTATGAAGAAGCTGTAAAGTGATTCGGTGGCGTAGCCAGGAATTTAGGATGGTGGTTTTACCCCAAGAAATTCCTGATGACCTTTTTTGGCTCCTTTCCACAAAACAAAAAGTATTGATAAATTAAATCTAGTTAAGCTCTGGTTATTATATATTTTGTGTAATTGAAATACATTTTTATCCAAAATACTTGCAATACTTTTCTACATGAAAAATTTCTTTTTCCCTAAGCCAATGGTGGGTTAGCCCACCCTTGGCTGCACCACTGAAGTGATCGAGATTGTCTTGTGGCTAAATTTCATCTTAAAGTGTGCGTGTGTAAATTGATTGTGCATAGAGATGGTTAGTTTTTAAATGATTAAATATACTGAAAACAATGATTTCGATGTTGGAAATGCCGAGAAAGAGACAATCCGTGATGATATAATTTGCGCCAGAATGACTGTTAGCATGGAGACAGTGCCTGCTGTCAAATGATCCAGCTTTCTGTCTTGAAGACTATTTAGAGTCTGAGATTGTCTCATGATTGAATGTTGTCAAAAAATTATCTACTTCAATTGCTATTGTGCAAGATATCATGAATGATAAAACTGGTTGGGTTCTTCATTTGGGCATTATACCTATTGCCTTTTGTGATTGACATGTTGGACTAGTAAAAAGGATTATAAATGTGAGTAAGCAGGGTCACACAAGTTCGCTTTAGTGGGCACTGTAGAAATCTCAAGTTTACGATTGAGATTAGTGATAATTAGTAATTGCATCTATTTGTTATCTTGGGTTTTACATTTTGGCTACAATTTCTAATCATATGTAGAAATTAAATAAATTAAGCATCGGATGTTGTATTTTTTGGCTACCACATTTGTGAGAAGCAGAGCTAGTTTTGGGAGCAAATAGGCCTACTTATGTTTTAAACTTATTGGCAGCCCATTAATATTTAAAATTACGGGGCATCTTTTGTTCTGTCATTTGTATGCATTATACATGCTTGTACCATTCATTCATTCCAGAGATTTCTATAGCGCCACGTCAAGTCCACTACTACTCAGAGGCGCCCCCGACTACAGCATTGATGCTGTGTCTTAGTTAACACTCTGAAATGCTACAGGCAATTGTGAGTGAAAAACTTGCCCAAGGTCCATGTGTGGCGGCTGGAGTTGGATTCGAACCTGCGACCCGTTGAACGCAAGGCACCAAACTCACCACTGAGCCACCTCTCCCACAACAATAATAATGAAACCTGACAGTTATCGTGTGATTAGCCAAAAACATTTTATTCATGCTATTTTCCTTACTATTTATAATTTATTCCAACTTGCATCTAAATAAATTAATTACATAAGTTTTGCAAATAAGCGTTTGTCAAGTGACTATTTACTGTTGTGCTGCATAAATGTAACAAAAGGGCCAGTTTTGAATAATGTTAAATTTTGAATAATCTCGTCA
>SACV01017358.1:5304-16073 GCA_003999395.1 Eisenia fetida | reverse complement strand
GGACCGGGTGGAGGGGTGGTGAGTGAATGAGTTGGTAGACCAACAGATGGGTGATGTACGGCGGTGGGTTGGTTTGGTGTAGTCATGTCTTGACTCTTGATTGGTGTGACGATTCAGCGCCATCTTTGCAGAACCTGCGTATAAGTTGCTTTTCTTGAGACTACTTATTACATAGTCTGTGTTTAAGTTACTCTTTTAGTTTCTCTCGTTTTTTGGGGTGTTATGGATGGTTGTCCTGATTGAACATCATCTATTGCCTCCAAATAGAATGTTGACTTGTTTGGACACCATGTATCACCGCCATATGGATGGTTGGCCTGCTTCGACACCATCTATCACTACCATGTAGATGGTTGACTTGTTTGTGCAGCATCTGTTAGTGTTACCACGGTTTGGATGTTTGGGCCTGCTTCGACACCATCTATTACCACCACTTTCAATAAGTCAGATTGTACATCAGTTTGGCAGTGAATATCAGGCATCTTTCCTGCCGTTTGTGACTGCAACATGGATTTAGTAACCGTGTCTAATGCTGTAATGAGCTGTTGTCATTATTCATGATGAATGCAGGGAAGACGGGAAACTATCAATTAAGTCCATCCAGATGAGACTGCATAATGTCAAGTTCTATGTGCATACATGTATGGGCACCAGATGAATGAATGCATAGACAGACTGAATATTTGATGGATGTCTCATTCATTTACATATTTTTGGACGATTTCGATGCTGCTTTCACACTGTCAGTGATCGTGGGGTGAATTGATTAACAGTCTACAACAGTATTATCGAGAAGTTCTTCAAATAATTAAACTACATGCTTTGGATCATAATAAACTGAACTGGATCTGCTACAGTTAGAAGAGGAAAGAGAAGAGGAGTCCCTTAAGCTATTCTCAAGGCATCCAACGGTATGAAGTGTTAGCAATTTCATTTTCGTAGTCCCCTCCCTCGCGGTCTCAACTTCCCACTGATAGTCAATGCAGTTGAGTTGGCTAGGGATGCAGGTGGAGCAGAAAACTCTAACCAAATGCGTGGAGAACGTGATCCAGTGGTCCTTGCCAAATGTCCGCCCTGGAGAGGATTTGACCTCCCCATCCGGCCTCTTGATTCAAAGTCCAGCCTCTAACCACTTCACTACAGTGAGAGCTACAGTGAGATCGAATATAATTTTATCCTAAGGTCAAGACTACAGGCAGATGTCTTGACACAGTTTCACAGGGCTCTACACTACCACTATAAACTGCCTAAGAAGAAAAAAATTGGCCCATTGTCCTACTTTATTCTGTGGTGCGTCGTGCGTTCTTGAACTGATCAAGTGTAGCGTGATGTCATATTTCAAGCGGCTGTCACGTCTTCTGTAAGGTGAAGTGAACTTGAGGAATTAGGCCAAGAGGTGTACTTGCCAATGCTTTGTGTTCTCCTCCAGCAAAGCCACAGAGCCAGCAGTATAGCTGCAAAGTTAACAGCTGACGACAGCAGGCAGGACGAAATAAAACTGCCCTGGCCCCTGGGAATTCACTATGAGGATTCATAATGCATTTCTAATGTGCTTCAGTTGCTGATGAATTCATGGGGGGTGGACTGAGGAAAAAGGAAGAGTGTAATGTGGCATCTTGCAACTGGTGGAAAGAGAGCACCCAGAACATGTGAAGCACTTTTAATTGCTGCTTGAAGGAGTCCTCTCTCCCTGCAGCATTTCTAGGGGGATTTGTAGGGTGTGCGCGGTGGTCTAGTGGTTAGCATGCTGGACTGCCAATCATGTGGTTCGGGGTTCAAATCCTAGCCAGGGTAGAAATATGGTTTGAGATTTCTGCTCCATCTGGGCTCCTAGCCCAATCAGCTATGATAAGTATGCTCACGGCACATTGTCAGTGTCAAGGTGAGACGGTGAGGTAAAGGACTAGCCACCCGCCCTCATGTACAGAGGCTAGGAAAATGAACTCCTTCCTGTTGAATTAGAAATGAAATTATTTAAATTGGCCTGCTTGACCTACAAAGCGCTGAACACCAGAGCACGTCTGCCTATCTTCACGCACTACTAACTCCATACATCCTTCCTTATTGCCTGACACCAAGTACAAGTTTTGGTCTTTTAGCTGATCCATAATGCAGAATAGTTATGGGCTCTTGTGCATTCCATGCCTCTGCTCTCATGGAATGGAATTGACTGCTACTTTCTCTTTGTAGCTCAAATTCTCTTCCATCCTTCTGAAATGATGATGCTGATGCTGATGAAGATGAGCAGCTCAAAACCCTCTGTTTATCCGTGGCTTTCAAACATGTTGAAACCGAAGTGCATCTTCACCTGTCGTCTGATCATCCATGCCTCTGATGCCATGCACATCACATGTCCGTGTGACCTTGCAGGCATTGTAGATTTAATTACTGTAGTGTCTTCTCCAAGGAAATTGCCTGTTGCCCTTTTCTTTATCAACACCTGAACATTTCCACTTGAATGTGCTGATCACTCCTTGTGGAAACCTCTCCCTATAGGTGCATTGGTTCAATGCCTATGGTGCAACTATCTTAGACAGTAGATGCACACTAGTCTTGTTAAATCTTCATTGCGATTGTGCACTTAAGAGGTCCTGGAAGTTTTATCATTCCTTCTCAGTTACCTAGGATTCTGTGGTCTAGTTGAAGTTTATTGTCCATTTATTTCTGCCTTAGTTTGCATGCTTACTTTCATGAATGCAGTGCAGGTAATATGTTGGATTTCACTAAGGAATTGAAAGCTTTAAAATTTGACAGACCTCGTCCCTTGCAACTCACTTCCTTGTACTGTGCAGTTCAAAGAGGACGTCGGCCCAGTTGCTGTTAATTGCGCCAGACAGTGCAGAATTTGTAGCAGAATGGATCTGTGCCTGTGTGGGGAAAACCGTACTGAAATGTTACCACGGGCTCCTTGGCCTATGTTGCACTCTGGCACCATCCACCACTGCTGCCCTCTGCACACGTTATAAATGCTCCAGAACCCGGTTCATTTGGCTTGGTAGTCTTGGGCAGCAGCTGCTCCATGCATGGTTGACGTTGCCCCTCCCCCACCGCGTTTGCAGCACGGCTTCTCTGACGTCTCTTGTTTCACTGGTGTGCATGATCTGGTGCGACCTTGGACCACGAATTCACCATTTCAGAGCCTCATGTGAAGAACGCATGGCATCATCACCTGAAACATCATCATCTTCATCATCGTCGTCATCATCATCACCATCACCATCATCATCATCTTCATCATCTTTATCAATATCATCATCTTTATTATTATCATCATCATCAGCAGCATTTTCATCATCTTTAGCATTGGCAATATCATCATGTTCATTGTCATCATCATCATCATCATCATCATCATCATCATCATCATCATCAGCAGCAGCAGCAGCAGCAGCAGCAGAATTTTCATCATCTTTAGCAATATCATCATGTTCATTGTCATCATCATCATCATCGTCGTCGTCGTCGTCTTCATCATCGTCATCATCATCATCACCATCATTATCATCATCATCATCATCATCATCATCATCGGCATCATCTTCATCTTCATCATCTTTATAAATATTATCATCTTTATTATCATCGTCATCATCATCAGCAGCAGCATTTTCATCATCTTTAGCAATATCATCATGTTCATTGTCATCATCAGCAGCAGCATTTTCATCATCTGTAGCAATATCATCATGTTCATTGTCATCATCATCGTCGTCGTCGTCGTCTTCATCATCATCATCATCATCATCATCAGAAAATCACAATGTATATATTCCAGGTTTGTCTATGGTAATGTCACTTATGCAGTATGGATGTACCGGTTAACCAACCGGTACTCGGTATCTGCCGAGTATCTCACTACCCGGTATTAACCGGATCCGGTAAAATAATTAATCCGAGTAAATTTAATTTTTTTCAAAGTAAAATATTGAACAGAATAGTAGATAAAAATATTTTGTGAGAATATAGTAACATACAAAATTACAAACTTGTGTTATGTGTTCAGTATTTTCTTATATTTACTCTTTCTCATTCATCTGAATCATAGATGTTTATATTTAAGGCTATTTATAGATGTCGATGGCTAACCGCAATCTAGGCTATATTTAGATATCGATGATCTGAATAGGCTGTGCCTTTCCGCCGACAGCCATTTAATTACGTTGAGCGTGCTTAGATAGACAATCCACTACTCGATACCGGTACCCGGTCTCGGCAAAAAACCGCCTTATTACTCGGTACCCGGTACTCGGTAAAATATTGACCCCGGTACATCCCTATTATGCAGGCATGTCTTTTCCTTGCATTAATCAGCTGCAATCTATTTTATATGCTTTATATAGCTCATCAAACTTGTGGCTTACCAAGATTTGGGCGTATATTCAGTTTGAAGTGACAGGTTCTGCATTAAATTTAATTAACCCATGTGAAACTGAGTTCAGTTTATGCTATACGGAACTACACATTTCAGTCAATCAATGATCAGTGAATCAGTCAAACAATCAATCAATAATAATTTATATAGCATGCCTTCAAGATCCCTACTCAGAGGTGCTCCTGACCCAGGCCAGTCACTTCCATCCCCGGTTGTAGACTTCTTTGCTGTGGAGTTTCCTTGGTGTTCAGTCAACTTATCTGTCTGCTAAGGAATATATGGCTCCGTAGTTGTTTGCACCCTTGTAGTGGTATGCCCACATTATAAATTGTTGTAATAATTATTATTATTATTATTAACCCTGCCAGACGAAACTTCTGTCACCCAGCATAGTTTTTCTGTTGTTGACCCATCCTTTGGAATAATCTTGCCTGCAACCTAGGCTCCTTCACCTTTCTTTGCCTCATTTCCATAAGCGTTTCAAAGCAAGTTTATTGGATCATGGTTTTTTCATCAGGTCTGGAGCGCATCTCATTTGTTTCGTTTGAAGTGAATTAAGATATAAATTTGCAAGTACAAATATGCAAGTAGCCTATTTAGGCATAGATCTAATGGAGATTCACACATTTCAACACTTAACCTCATGCATACTGCAACAATGCACTGACTTCCTACAGAGTGAAAATTGCAGTTTAAAATGTGTCTCATAGCTTGCCAAGCGATACACACACCTTTCCCAGCCAATATTTTTTTTAATCTTTGCTCACCTCTCAGGCAGTATTTCCGATAGAATCAAAAAAGGAGGACGTAGGGTTACATCGTGACCAAAAATTTGGACATAGCTTATTCCCAGCGGCGATCACTCCGAAAGTTTGGACGTTGTGGGCATATGCTGTGAATGTAAAAACGTCCATTTTGACGTTAGCTTATACCCGGCTGATACCCGGCNAAAAAGTCGATGTCCGCGTCTGCCGCGCTGGTGAAACCAGCCTTGAGCAATCTTCGCATGAACCGGCCAATCCCGGTCCGATCAGCTTCCGATGATAACTGGTAGGGCCTATGTATGTCAGTCAGAAGAGGTTTGGGTGAGCTTTTTCGGTGAATTCTACTGTTGCAGGAAACGTGCTACTGAATGCTGATGAGACTAATATATCTGTTAGGCCTCTGAGAAACATTGACTGAATACAGGAAGACCTAGAGTTTTAATTAGGGACAGAGGCGTCCGGTTATAGTAGCGTTACTGTGTATGCCAATAGTCAGTTCTTTAGTATTAGTAATTTAAGCAAGACGTAGATATAAAAATACATGACAGTAGACAATGCAGGGTCACTGGCCTGTGTTACTTACTCATGTGTAATAATTACTACATTAAGTCGGGTTTTGTATCTGTAGGCCTATGTCTGCCTACCTTTTGTGCTAAGGCTATGAGACTAATTGAGGTTTTGCATGGCATATGATGCAGTCTTAGGTTTTCAACTGGCCTGACACTGTCTAGTGCCTGCTTAGAGGTGATTCATTTCTGGAGGGAATATGACTGCCTCTGGTGCCTCTCCAGTTTTTTAAAGTTTTTTCTCTGATTTTGTATCCCATTGATTTTCTGTGGAAACAAAGTTTCATATCAGAATTGCGTTGCAGGATTACCCTGAAATGTTTTAATTAAAATAGTCTTAGCCCTGCCATTTGGGGTTAGCACATCAATTTGTGTGTGTTGTTAGCCCTAGATTGTCCACTATGTTAACCATAAGCTTCATTTCACTTTTAGCCAAAATGCCTGCAGTGCTATTTAAAAAAATGCTTTAAATAAACAAGAGACAGGTGTGTGTGTGTGTGTGTGTGCGTGTGTGTTTGTCGGTGTGTGTTGGTGTGTGTGTGTGTCGGTTTTTGTGTGTGGATATGTCTGTGTCTGTGTGGGTGTGTGAGGTATAGGTTTGTTTGACACAGAAGACACTGAGAGACTTCATACACATGCCACCAACTGCTATCGGCTCTTCTTATCGGACCAGAGTACTGGTGCACTGACATACCTGCTTATATGCAATATCCAGGTGTATGTGATTATTCTTCCTTGCTGTGAATTTCTGACTGGTGTCTGTTATCTGTTGGTCCTGTTTTGGATCATTGGGATGCTGCTGCTGCTGCAGTGTGAAAGCATCCACAGCTGGCAGAGATGCTTTCAACGCAGTTGTTAATCTCCTTCTGTACCTGGATCTTCTCAGCGTCCCAACCCTGACTTTTGCACGGATGTGTTGAGAACTGGTTAAAAAAAACTTACAGAATTTGCTGGGAATTTTGGTAGATGAAGCAGAGATGGCAACAGTTTCTGGCAGGTTCTGAATAGACTGGCGAATTTTTAACACCTTGAACCAACAGTAGAACAGATATAATTGATATTGACGATGATTTGAGTAAATTATAGACATGCTGATTTTGGATTAGTTTTTTCAATTTGATATTGTCTTTTCAGTTTGATGATTGCTCTGTGATCAAGCAAACCACTTTTAGCAACATTTTTTCCAGTGCCTGAAAACTGCCAGGGCTGGTGAGCCTGTGAACTTCGACCCTACCTCATTCATCTCTTGGTGAATTGAAGGTGTTAAACATAGTTAGAAGAGAGATAATAAAATTAGGGTTAGCACTGACTAAACTAAAGATAATCGATTAATCTCCAGACTTTAATTTCGATTCAATTGGTTATTTGTTGCATAAGGCATGAAAGATCTTTCTTGAATGTAGTCTGTTCTGTTCTTAGTCATTCTCGGTTCGAGGGTTGACCACATCATGTACAACAATCCTCCACCGTTGTCTGTCCTCAACCATACTCAACAGTTCAGCCCCATCCAGATATTGCCCAACCAGCTCGTTTTCAGTCTGCCCCTTGATCAAAACGAAATTGATTATTAGAAACAATTAATCAATTATTTTATTAATCTGTATAAAGTTAATACTGGAGTTAAGACTGAGTGATGGCAAGACAAAAGGGAAGAATCAGACAGATAATGATAATAACAGAGGCTGTTGGACTGTATGATGATGAGGGTAATATTCTACCTAACCCCTCTGGATCTTGACCTGGAACTGATTTCATCCCTCCACCCCGGTAGACATTACTTTACACTATGTGCCTGTGTATAAGCTTTTTCTAGGATTCTCCATTATGAGGGTCAGCACCCAGAAGAGTAGCACCATCAAAATTTGAACCTGCCTCAGGGTCGTGAACCTGAAGAAGAAGAAGAAAAGACTCTGAATTATTTATATCGATTTAATAAACAGTTGCTTGGAAAAAGTTCCAAGTGGTTGAATTGCAGTGGAAGTGACTTGGTGAGTGAAAACGGTTCCAAGTCTTTCGAAAACTAATGTTGTGCAATCAGAGATCAATCAATCATGAATTCATAATCCATGGACTGAAAGCCCGTAGGTGTCCAATGCAAATTTCGTCTTTTGTTTCCACAATTTTTGGTCTTGTGCTGATAAAGTCAAGCCGTACAGATCTTTTTTGCACCGTTCCTTGATGTTGTCTATCCATTCCCTATTAGGTCTTCCACGTCTTCCCTTCCCATTCATGATTCCCAACATCACACTTTATATTTTTCTGCTGTCCATCCTCCATTCTGCAGATATTATGTCCGAATAGACCCAGTTTCATTTTCATTACTGTCTGTATCATATCTGCTTTAATATTTAGACTTTTTCAGACCTCCCATCTCGGATCAGAGATCAGAGATGAGTATTTATTAGTCTGGGGAACAAGGTCTGATTATTATAAAAGAAGTTCAACTTATGATGAGTTCAGGAGCCATTTATGGGCTGCCTTCCGTGACTGCTATAAAGAACGTTTTAGCAATAAAAGTGTCTTCTGTTTTCTGTTTTATATGCTTTGAGCATAGTATGAAGGTTGGTACCTATGGTACAACTGGTTGGTGGCTATGCTTGACTGAGGCTGTCCAGGCTGAAAGGTTATGAAAGACCTTGGCATTTGATTGATGTGTAAGATATGTCAGAACTGCTCGCTGGACTGTGAAAACGGCCTGAGTGCCTTGTTCAGTTGATATGCTTGGAAACCCTGGCTGTTTGAAAGGTTGATGTCTTATATGGACTTGCTTTTCAGTGCAGTTTGACAGTTTATCACTTAAATTCCAAGGGTCCTGCCACATTCACGAGGCATTGGTGAGAGTACTGCTAAGGAGATTGAAGACGTGTGAGTGGGGTAGGTCAGAAGAGTATTAAATGGCTGTTCAAGTGATTGTGAGTTCAAACACTGTTTCATGAAACCTTGAGATTCGAAATATAATAACTTTTCCGTGAAAATAGAAAAGTTCTTGAGCTTATGCTGAGCCGTTGCAATAACCAGTGCAAAGGTCCTAAGCCAGGGTTGAGGAAGTTTCTTTGGCCATTCTTGGTCAGTGTTGGAGCAGATGAACCCTACCTGTTGGGTGGGTATAATGCAGCTTTATTTTACCAACTCTGATAGTGTAGATTATAGGTGGAATGTTGCTCACACTTCAGTGAACTAATGCCCACTTCAAGCTACCTGTAGCACAAGGAAGGTGGTCAGACATAGTTACCAGCATTAACAAGCGCAATGGTAGCATGGGTAGACTAACTAGTACTTGAGTGTCTAGTTAACTGTGTGTGAAGGTGCTTGACAGTGTAGTTGCTGGCATTCTATAGACTGTCAATGCTGTCTACCTGCAGCAACCTAACCAACTCAACTGTAATGAGTACATTGACCGTACACTGTGGGTGGGATGTTGAGATGACAAGGGAGAGGACTGGCCACCCGCCACCATATGCCATCAATCTAGCCACGAGACCAGAACTGAACTGCCGGACAAGAGTATGCATAACAAAATATAGGGCAAGAAGAAGCACTCCGTCACAGCCCTTATTACTGCATTAGTTCACTGAAGTGTGACCGTTTGAGAGGCGGCTGAGAACGGGTACAAGGTGAACACTCTGACCCGTCACTCAAATGGTCCACACAACCATGTCCTCCTATAGGAGTCTAGGCGTCTCATTTATGCTATATAGTTATGCTTTACGACACTACAGTGACTACACTCCTTAGGAGTTATAAAGGTAAGGTCTGTAGTATTGACCTCGATGGCCACTAGATGTTGATACGAAATACATATATCACTATACTACAAAAAGCGTTTTGCATCCGTAATTTACCTCAGTTTAAGTGTGTAACAAATCAAGGATGTCCGGCTCCGCCAAGCACTCTTGCTGCCTTCGAGAGAGATGGCCAATGCAGCTGCGGAAAATTTTCTGATTTTGATGATTCATTGGGTTTTTACCTCGTTGGAGTTAACTACCTGGGACTGCTACGATTATTCAGGTTTTTCGAGGGAGGCGAAGAGATTGAGGGCGAATTTTAGGGCAGTGTCCTGATCAATGCTGCCTCTAGGCTGTGCAGGTCACGCAACAAGCGCACACAAGATAACTTGGAGCGAACATTAATGTTTCTTCCAAAAATGTTTTGCAGATATTTCTTACACATACCACATACCGATTAGCAGTGGCAAAATGTTGCACAAAAGAAATTTTATGTGCACTAATACTTTAAAAAATTAGAGGTAACATTGGTCCTGTTACTGGGGCATTGGCCTTACACCCCGTCTGGATAATTGGCCAGATGACGCAGTGACACGGTTGTCTAGACCCATTTTAAAAACCTACAAAAACCCCAAAAGCCAGATTTTTAGGTTTTTACTTTTTCAAGTCAAAAGTTTTACATTTTGCAGTCAAAATCTGTAAATTTATTTGAATATATTGGAGTTGCTATTTACTTGTAACGTTGATCATAACAGAGTATTGGATAATCTTCGTGTACTTCTTGGTCATATTTTTGTGTCCATTGTACCCCATTTGCGACTGTGCGTACTTTAAAAACCTAAAACCTTAAGAAACTAAAAACCTAAAAATCCTAAAAACACAACGCTTTTTTCAAACACCTAGGTTTTTACCAGCTCTGCGCAGTGACCGAGTTCACCGGGTGCATTAGTCAGTTGGTCCTTGGTAAAGAATAAAATATTGTGAGAACGCGAGAATATCTAATGACAGGGGCTCTTGTTGAAGTCGTTTCTACACGTACCCTGGCCAAGCTGTCAAGTCGAGTTGTGTGATAAGCTGGCTGAGGGGACCTTGTGGGTTGGTCTTGTTTGGTGGAACAGACGGTCTGGGATAGTCTCAAAGTAGACCAGCTCAGGTATCTGCTACTACTCCAACAACTGATTTATACTTTATTTATTGGTGGTAAGAGTGTACCGGTTGATGAGTGCATCGTATAGATTGATACTTAATAGACGGACCGGGTGGAGGGGTGGTGAGTGAATGAGTTGGTAGACCAACAGATGGGTGATGTACGGCGGTGGGTTGGTTTGGTGTAGTCATGTCT
>SACV01013525.1:13187-25943 GCA_003999395.1 Eisenia fetida | reverse complement strand
TGATGCTAAGCAAATAAAGTAGCAAATACTTCATACCCATGGCAACCCTCCGCTAGCCTAAGGGATGGATAAAAAATCATTGCCCTGTTTTTTGTTAACATGTGGTATTTTGCAGGCTTCATTGTTAAATTATCACCAAGCAGAACATCACACTAAGCATGTAGATAGGCTTATTGAGGGCATGGACTAAGATTAACTAGTACTAAACCAATTCAGTGCATTGCCAGAAAACCCAAACTCTGTTTTCTTGTGTTTTGTTTCGCTGCTGTTTTTTTTATTCAATAAAAAATGTGAAATGAAAAAAAATGAAAATTGTTTAAAACACTCTCACGTCTCTGATTAAACCAATTTTTGTGCTAATTCAAATATTATTATAACTATCTCATTACTCAGCAGAACACATGGTGTGTATTATATATTTTCCACAGGCAATTATTTACATTTTTCAAGCACACTACGGAACGTGACAAGGGCAAATTTTCTCGGTAAGCAAGAGTGTGCAGTAGTCTACCTGTAGTCTATACAGCTCAGCTGGACATGGCCTGATTAGGAAGGCGGACACAGAGCTGTCTCAGCAGGCAGGCCACAGTGACAGGCCCATTGCAGTTAGAGCATTTCCTTTATTTTGTCTATTTCCTGGTTAGCAATACAACCACGGTAACCAGTCTATGCTGTTTGCATGCATTACCTTGAAAAGCACCATGATGCCTTTCTCCTAATGATTTGATGGCACTTAACCTAGTAACTAGTTGATAACAATTACTGTGGACAGCGTGGATGTTGCAACAAATTACATTGTTAATTGGCACCCTTTCACTTGGTTCTGCAGCATCTGATTTAATCAATATTAAACAAACACCAAGGGCCATTAACTCTTAATTAATTGCAGCTAACATAGCACTACTCATCAACTAGCACAAATATTTAATCTAATATTAACAAAAAATTACAAGGCCTGCATCTGCTACTATTACAAACACAAACCACTCAGTATTTACAATGATGCACTAAGTCAAAAACCTTTCTATAATAACCCCACTATAGGAGCCCATGAACAAGTCTACTGACTGTACAGTGTGTACACTATTGACCAGGCAACCTGGTTGTCCATATCAATCAATGCATTGTTGTTCACTGAAGAAACCATAATACCGTACTCCCCCCATACTATACGGGGGGACCCAGAGCAGTGTATAGCATCTCAGCACATGGTGTCGGCCCCATATCCCCGTAAAGGTTGAATAGTCCTTCACTCACTAGGGTATTTTGCTAAATGAGATTATAACGTGATGTGGCGTCCTGCATGGCTGCCTTGCAGTTAAATTCGACTCCTGTAAAAACTTGCTGTCATCCATTCTGGACCATTCATACTATTTCTGTAATCATACTGTGTCTGTGACAGTTTGAAAATTAAACATGAAAGTTTATTTATTATTTATGATACACATTACACAATATGGCAAAGGTTAACAGTTTATAATCAACACTGCTTTTCTGACATAGAATAATGGGATTGACCTCAACTTCTCACCTCACTTGACTTTCCTGCTGCAACATTTTAACCAGCTGCTAAACAGGAACCCACAATAACCTTGACTTCAACTACTACATAAACCTTAATGTTTCATTTGGCACTCAGCCATACCCAAACGGGAACCAATAGCTTTGAGCTTTTGCTAATAACAGCCATAAACAGCTTTAGGACACTTTATAAAGGACCATGCAGAACACAGAGAGAGAAAAAAATTAATGAATTACTTCACACAACAGGTAAAGACAATAATCATATACTGCTTTTTGTGATTACAAGACCTTGATATGTGGTATAATTATATTGTTCAAAGAGTTAAAGGTCCCTTAAGTTATCTGAATAAACAGTGAAGTAGGCTTACACACACAAAATGGATTCCAATATACTGCTTTAAATCTTATTTATTCAACTAAAACAATATACCAATGGTGACAACATAAAGGTCTTAATTAAAGTCTGGTAAAAGGAACGTCAGTAAGTGTGTAAATTTACAGCAGAGAATTTAACTTCATTCAAGAGAGGCATGTGAGTTATTATACTCACTATGGCCTACTTCACAGTTAACCAACCAGCACTGTCCTTAGTCCTTACTTGAGTCACATTTAAAGGTGTAAATTGCTTATGAAGAGTCAGTCACCCAACAGGAGAGTCAGTCACCCAAGAGACAAGTCGGTCATCCAACTGAAAGCAAGTAAGAGTCAAGTAATAGTCAGTCACCCAACCGGGGAGTCAGTCACCCAACCGGCAATCAGTCACCAGGTTTATTGCCAACACCAAGAAAGGCTGGATGAAACATTTAGCTAAATGACCAAGTACAATATGCTTTATGAAAATAGCAATCACCAGTAAAGGAAATAAACAATGCATGTTTAAATGATTTAATTAGCCTACTTCCTATATTTATGAATTTATTGCTACAGTTTTCTCTACTGCATGTTAAATAACTCACTAACAGCCTCAGAGGACACAATGTCACTTGATAATCAAGGGATAGACAATCGAGTGTAGCTGTGTCCACACTGTATTTACTTCAGTCAGATCACTTTAGAGAGGTCACTGCAGAATGACCCAAATTGTTTTTAGTTCAAGACCCAGTAATTCATCTTATCTGATCTCATCCAACAACAATAAATTATTAAATGCCATATACAAAAAGCAATGCATGCATGATGGAATTCTAATGAAAACTACAAAACAAGAACACTTCTGGTACTTCCTTAATCAGGCGTCTACTAGCATTTAAGCAGCATGCCGGTCAAACAGCCACACTTTCCATAAGTCTATCCATTCATCACTTCATGTGTTCCTTACCAAAACTAAAAGCTCTCCTTACGTCTACATGCTCAATGTTGTCACACAGGCATGACGAAATTAACAAAGGAATTTTTAGGTAGAGTACAAAAGTAAAGTTACAACCCTAGGTCAAGACGTGATACGCAACTCAACAAACCAGCGACTGTAGAAAGACTACACCAACTTCTGCTGCACTTTCACACAGTCTCATTTGGAGCATGTATTGAGAGGCCATCTCTGAGATCAGAGGGTGCACTGACTCACAATCAGTTCTGGCTAGAGAGTGGCTTTGCAGAAAAGAGATTCCAACACAGACAATCTGACATATAGGCATCCCTAGATAAACATGTCTAATCTCAATGACCTCTTCCTTGTTTATCTGGAACCTGCTTGTGATTGACACATTTTTCATGATGCCATCAAAGAAAACTCATAGGATGAAAGAAACAACCATATATGAAAAATGTCACTTATTGATGCCAGAAGTAGTTAAAACAAACAATTCCTGCATCATCAGTTTAAGAAACTTAACGTATGGCATGAACATACATGACTGAAAATACCTAAAGCAAAAACAGCTTAAGATAACAATTCAGTTCCTTTGAAGTTTCAGAAATACAATCCAGTAATTTTCAAAAGTTTCAGAAACCAGTCCAGTTCATCTTAACTTCCTATCCTTCACTAATTAACAGGTACAGGAATGACATCCCCATTTTGGCAAAACAAATTCAAACTTATCACCAAATTTTTTGCGCTAAGACATTTTGTGTGGGATGACAGATGTCAAGACAGGCATCTCCAGACCAAATTACGTCATCTAGTCACTGCTAGACAGTGGCATTGTTACAAATCAACAGAGCATAAGGTAAGTCATAAATCCATGTGACACCATTTGTTTACATCTGAGTGCCTTGAGACCTGTCTGCACGAGCACGACGTTTCAATTCAACAAAAATCTAACCTGATTGTTATAAAAGTACAAAAATATTTTAGCCACTGTGAGAGGGAGACCATTTTAGTAAAACCTTTCATCCAGAAATCCCACTAGATGATAATAAATCAGATCTTGTGGACATGGTGCTGCTTGCCTTCACTTTTATTATCTCTTGAAAAGTTCTGTAAACCGTTCGTATGAATATTACCTACAGGATATTATGAATTTTGGGTATCAGAACCAACATCAGAACCAACATGGTTCTGATTCGCAAGATTAATAAAATCTATTATGCATTTGCTTAACTCTGAATTAAGAAAATCCTACACTAAATTTCTTCATTGAACATTCACCGTCACGAAAGTAAAACATGATCATCTGATGAAACAGATAACCAACTTTCAGGTCTAAAACTTTCACAGGCATCCCATATGAGCCAAATCAGACAATACAAAAACATTTCCATTATTTAATGATTTACTAAACAATTAACTTACTTATTTATGACAAATGTTGTGTCTAAGCACAATTACAATGCTGCAAATTTGTGCTTAAGTTTTACATCAATACTCTTGCAATATCACAATTTTTAGCCAGTGACAAAAGTAGAGTTAAAAAATTAGCAGTCACCTTAATTAGATTTTCATATCTCAACAACAAATCTGATATCTCCAGTATTTCATCATCACACATAGCAGCAAGATGCTGCACTGCTATCACTTGGCGACCCTTGCAATATCAGATGAGCCACTGCACTTAACTAACTTGTGAGCTGAGAACAGCAGAAGTGAACTGAAATTATAGAGATCAATTTTATGAGTTGTTGTTGCTGTTGTTCTAAATTTAGCCTTATTCACTGTCCCTTGGATTTCAACCGGCTGCACAGCAAAACCAATTTAATTCACCTGATGAGCAAATATCTTGGCATTCAACTATTGGGACTTCTGTTAACGATCACAATGGCCTCTGAGCTAACAAAACACCATCCAGTCAAAGCAGCAGCAGCAACAACAACAACAGCCTAGGATTCAGCTTAACGGTCATTCAGGATGCTGCTGCCGATAACCAGGTCCAGGAACATATCATATGTCGTCATCTTCATGTCTGACATCAGCCCAAATGCTGGCAAGAACACGGCCTGGCAATTAAAAATTCAGGACCCATAATACAAACAGAACAGGACAGGTGAATGTCAGTCAGGTATAAGCTACAGAGGTAAACAGTGATTTGCCTATTTTCCAGAAATAACATGATACATACCCTGGGCCAATAATTACTATGCCAACAACCAGGACAAAGAAAAAATGGTAGGCTGACATGATCACTACCGGCAATGAAACCACGGAGAAACCATGAAACTTCCTAAACTTCCCTTTCCGTTAGACACAAGTTGCAAACTTTTCTTTTAGAGCACAGCAACATAATCACATGCTTTTATAACATGTTGGAGATGTCCACATTGATCAACTATAATTGTGTCCTCTTTGGACTGGATAAAAGTGACTTCCTGAGCCTCTGTTGGCAACATTGACTTTGCAAACAAAAGTATGCATTACATATATCTACAAGAGTGTCTGTCACTTTGGCCACAATGCAATCAACAAGTAAGCTACCAGAAACAGACTTCTGAAACACACCTCATTTTTGGAATTCCCGGGGTTCTTAACTGGCAGTAGCATACAAGATAGCTGCAACAAATTCAGGACACAATACCCTGAAACGTTTATGGTGTGCTTTATTGACAGAAGCTCCTAACTCTTAATTGGTCATTACAACAATGAAACAGTGACATGATGTTTCAAAATACATCTGCCTTACACATCTGCATATGGTGTTCAAAAAATAGATGTAAACAAATGTTATTTACATATTTTTATTTTCTCCATAAAAAACGTGTTTTTAATTTTTTGAAAGTTTTTTATTCTACACTTTGTCTCACATTCTACTCTGGTTTAGCCTCAAAACTCTTCTTTTTAGCCGTGCAACGGTCGGGAGCGCTTCTAAGTCGTAACCTTGATGAAGAGGCGCTATATAAATCTCCGTAATGAATGAACGAATTTCCCAGTGGCCAATTTTCTTCTTTACTAAACCTACTAAATTATGATATAAAACTACGTTTAAGTGATGGATTTAACATGGCAGCTATAGGAAATTCTCTGACGAAGAGCCATAACTCTCAAACGTCGTCAGTCACACTAAGACAGTAATTTTACTTGAGAATATTTTCATCTGGTTTGAGTAATTTTGTGTATTTGTCATCAGCATTTTTTATTAAACATTTTTAACGTGTTTGGTTTTTTCATAAAAAACATGTTTTTAAGGTTTTTTATTCTTGGTTAGGGGTGCACAGTTAGTCTAGTGGTTAACGCGCTGGACTGCTAATCGAGAGGTCCAGGGTTTAAATCCCGGCCAGGGCAGAAATTTGGTTCGAGATTTCTGTTTCTTGTGCGCCCCTAGCCAACTCAGCTATGATGACGTGGTCAGTGGGAAGATAAGATGGTGAGGGAGGGAACTGGCCAGCACCCTCATATGCCGAGGCCAAGAAAACGAAGTCGCTAACACTTCAGCCCCATGACTGCCCTAGGGTAGCTAAGGGACTATTCTTCTATTCTTGGTTTCAACGTTTTTTACATCTATGGTTCAAAACACAAAACATCTCAGTGTATCCTGTAAAATAATAATCTGTAAAGATGTTTGACCCAAAAGAAAATGTCCAGTTATTGAAATACCCTGCTGTAGTTGCATCTGAGCAGAAATATCCATTAAGCTCTGAGACCCATGCCAGTCACATGCAGTCCGCAGGCTGATTTAAACTGGTCCGCCCGAGTTCGCTAAATTTTTGCAATTTGTGCAAAAAGGAAGTAACAAGACTAAATAACTGGCCTATTTGCATAGTCACGACAGTTGTTTAAAGTTGTAGAACCTATGGTTCTCAACACACAATACAGTTTCAGGATCATTCAAGAAACAGCTAAAGACTTTTTCATTTTGTGCTGCATATCTTGCATTCTCCTAGCATGCAGAATACGATTTCACACTGTCTTGTGCCAAACTGTTCTTCCATCGCATTGGCATTCACTATCTTTTATGCAGGTAAAGGGCTGCTGGTCAACTTGTAAGTGACACTCAATAAAAGACTGAATAAATAAACAAATAAATTACTTAATTAATTAATTCTAATGTTCAATGTTAAATGTTAAATTTTAGTTATTGCTTTTGAGTCTACAGGTGTGGCCTGCAGATTCAGCAATAATTTCTTTGGTGGCCAGCGGTATCAAAAAGGCTGGACAGCACTGCTCTTAAGGATAACGTCGATAGAAATGTGTAAAAAATAAGCTGAAGATTACCATTCCTTACCTTACTAACTAAACACTTGTCTGAATGCCAGGAATGCTCAAGAGTTAATGGTAGTCTGGGCCCAGAAGCCATGATCAGCACAAAACATACAGAAACACACCCAATTGTATTAATGCCCTCCATAAAATAAGTCACTGGTACAGTCTAATGACAGAAAACACAGAATGTCTCTATAATGTATGTCTCACAAACTAAGTCAGGGCCATGATCTGTTAAAAGTCAATGCTCTAGATCAAACCAAAGTCCTTTAAAGCTATCTTATAACAGCAATCACATTTTTTCTTTAGGTACAGTTTCATAAAGGTTGTGGTAAACATTACTACGAAAAGTTAGAGCCACAGCTTACAAAATAAAGTCTACGTAATTCAGAGGAGCAGGCAAAGCAGATGCTACGAAAACCTGTCTATCAGTAAAAATCTACCGGTAATACTCAATATCCTGACCTGTGTAAATCTATAGNGTGCCAACATAATATATGTTTCATAATTCAATCCCATGCACCACGATGTTGTTTCTTTTCAGGAAGACAACAAGAAATCCGATCGCTTGGTTGAGCTGGAACAGTTAAACCCAAGTAGGTGCAGCTTTCTAAACGCCAAGACAACACAAGTCTCTGTTTTTACAGAAATTACATGAGATCTCTGTTTGCCAATCAGAAGTGACATTTGTTAAATTCCAAATGACAAACAGTAATTGTTAGGTTTTTCATTGATTTCGCTTTGTCTCCGCCAGGAAAGAAATTTGGTTTAAGAGATTTGTCCCACGTGTACCCCACCCCTACTCAACTCGGCTCAAACGAGTTCACCCACCAAAAGCTATCTGTGAGAAGATGAGAAGGGAACGTACGGGACTGGTCACCTAAGAGCTTTCCATCAAAGCTTTCCAACAAAAGTCGTTCAAAGCACCAATCCATGGCTGACTCAGGGCTATCTTAAGGGACTGCCCCTCTCCTCCTTCTACACTTCATAATTAAGCCATACTACAATATGTTTTCAGAAGTCTGATCTATATCCTGACAGCCGAGTAAACATACTGTAAAGTCCGGTGACAACTGTTCTTTTTATAAGGTTATTAATGAGAGTCAGTTCTCTAAAATCAACGGTGAAGTACGTATTAAGTCAAGTGCAATGAAGTCTGCACTGTGCAATCTATGCAGAAGTGAGGCATGTTTTCCAGAAGTCGTCCAAAGCACACACCCACGAACTCCAGTCACCCACCCACTAACTCCAGTGATCAATGAGGCTGAATCATGGCTACACAGCAGGCCATATTATTACAGTATCTGTAGGGACCGATGGCTGGCTTGCAACCTATCGGGTGCCCGGAATCCGTCCCATCTATTGCTACTTCTCATCAGAGGCTGACAAATAGCCACGGTCACAAAATTCCCATGTGTCCCTCGCCTCCTTCCCTCACCAGCCCCTCCACCAACAAAGATCAGTTATTTTGTTGTCTTTTCATGACAGAGCCCAGAGCACACAGCATTACCTCTGCAAACAATGACTCAGATTGAAATCACTTCCTCATCGCCCTTCACTTCAAATGCTGCATGTCTCTCGCACTCTGGATATAATATTTTGTTATCCATACACATGTTATTAACTTATGTTTACTTTTCTAAATAAAATATTGACTATATTTTTCTAGGTAACTTATAAATACACACCCTTAAAGTAGGTAACTCTGGATATAATATTTTGTCATCCATACACATGTTATTAACTTATGTTTACCTTTCTAAGCAAAATACTGAATGTATTTTTCTAGGTAACTTGTAGACTCCTTCAAGTAGGTAACTCAGAAGTGTTCTTGACTCTACTATATGAAATAATGTGTGCACTATACATGTATATCTAAATGAATCTGACCCCCATTTAAAGCAATATTTATACTCAGTAATGCTTAATCACACTGTAAATTACTTTAACAAAATTCTGAAAGACCAACGAACTGGTCAATTGCCTCATAGTTAAATTTCCTATGTTGACAGTTAAGCTGTGAAATGAGTCTAATAAGGACATGCTCATAATAATAATAATTTAGACAATTTATATAGCCCATGCATAGAACAGAAAGGAGAGTGCTGCACAAAAGTTAAAAGTCAAGGACAGTCATATGACTGTTTCAAAGACAGACATTCTTTGGGAAGACTGTTCCACGCAGTGGGTTCTAAGACAGAGAAGGAACAGTCGGCAAGCCTCCTAGAAGACTGCGGGACTTGTAGCAGATTCTGCAGAAAAGATTGTCCAAAAAGCTCCACATGACCAAAATTATAAAAATTCTCCTCTAATAGGACACAACAGGTGTTCATTTCCTTCTTGTGAGCAATGAATACTTCGCAAAGAGCAAGCCCCGACTACTTGCCTAACTGCATTTTCAGCAGACTCAAATCTGTTATTATTGAGGAAAAATGAAGTGGCCAACTCTAATGCTGCTTAATTAAAGACTGACTAAAGTTACAGAATTTCTTCTAAGACAATTACCAGGACACACGTCCATTGGAAACAGCAACACCAACTTAGGAAACCATTCAGCAAAAAATTCCAACAAAGAAACAAAGGAGTAACTTCTCAGCATCTGTTAACATTATTTGAAAATTGCAACTTGTAAAACTTTAAAAAATATTAACAGTACTTAACAATGAACACAGTCTGTGGGTGGCCTGAAAATTATCTCTGGGGACATTTAAAGCAACACTCAAAGGCTTATCTTTTTGAACAATCACATGACTGCCATTCATCTTTGAACTCAAGTACAGCACCATTTCCATCTCCTTCAGCCTCAGCAGAGCTATGGCGCTATGTAAATCATCATCATCATCATCATCATCATCATCATCATCATCATCACCACCACCACCACCACCATCACGAGTGATGTCGCTTGGGTGTAAATATTGATTGAAAAGACGAAAGAGACACACAAATCACCATCATAATCCAAAGAGAAGTTAATGAACTAGTAGACCAGTTTGCCAATCTTGATGGGCTAATAAACGTAAATGGCAGCAATAAAAAAGACAAGCAAATAAGAATTGGACATACCTCACAAGTATTTTGAATGATGAACAAGATATGGAGAAGCAAAGAATAAAATGAAGAAAACAACGATAAAAATATATGTTACGCGATTATACAACCGATTTTCCCATACGGATTGGAATGTTGGACAATGTGGATACAAGATAAGAAAAGAATCCTTTCAGTACTCTGCAGTAATGAGTTGACTGCAGAAGACGACAGGTGTTTGAAGACTACAGAAAATAAGAAACGATGTCATAAGACAATTAATTAGGCCCTAATCATTGTGTATCAAAACAATACCACTATAGACAAAGTCGTTCAACGAGGACTCTGATGGTCTGGACAAGTAGAGAACAGTTCAAAGAATGCCAGCTGATCAATCTCACACAATGCACTACATCAGAGTACATCAGGAGTGCACAACCCGCATCCCACGAACGTGCTTTATCTGGCCCTCACAGCAAGTTAAAAAGTAAAAGAAACTTCTCGTGAATGGCTGCAATGGCAGCGATTTTATGATAGAATTTAAACTTCATTAAACTACTAATAATTTTACAAATTAATAGGGCCTACAATCCTAAACAGCTACCGAAAATAAAACCTTTTCAACAAAGTCCCATAATTGACAAGGATGACAATTCAATGACGAGTAGACGATCTTGCAAGGGACACAAATGAGCATGATAGGTTGGCAGCACATATTTTTCAGTAGCCTTGGATGAAAGCACAAACACTATACTGATACTGTGCAGCTCTTAGTTTATGTACGGGCAGCAAATAGAAATTTTGAGATAACTCAGAAATTGGTAGGGTTAGCTTCACTAAATGAATGTACATGAGGTTTGGACATATTCAAGGGAACGACGTCACTTTTTGATGGACTTAATGTACAATGAGTGGTCAAAGTTATGTAGCCTACTGCAACGACAGTTGGAACTAAGGCAATGGCAGGACGAAAAACTGGATTTGCTGCTGAATTGATATTACATCAGATTCATACTGGACTTATGAACTTAGGTTATCAGTCATGATCTAGTTAAATAAATTTTACTTTCAGTTTTTGATACTTCAGTTTCGAAAGTTCAGATAAGAATTCAGTTTCGAAAGTTCAGATAAGAATTCTCTCTTTGGCCTTCGAGTGTGCTAAAAATTATACACTTTGGCCCTTGGCCCAAAAAGGTTATGCACTCCTGCACTACACTCAAGATTTGAAGGAGAAAGTAAGAAGACAAACCAAATCTATGCTGGACAGATAATATAAATCACAGCTTAACATCATGGACTGACACTGAGGGCGCAATGGCTTTGACAAAAGGACCGAGGACAACGAAGGTCATTTCTTTGTACCCATCACCACCAAGGGTTGGCGTCAGAAACTGACGACAATAAACTGATCATCATCGTCATCATCATCTTACAACAGCCAAATATTGCCACTGCACCACTAATGGTCAGAATTTCATTAAAGCAATGCCCAAACCACTCCTAAATGTTGTTCAAGATTGACAGACTTCAGATTTACTGTAACTGTCCACAAACAGCCTCTACTATAGAATTTTCCCCCGGCCATCTGGCAGCTTTTCATTTTCATCCAGGTACCATCCCCAGATGTCATCAACAAATAATGAGATCAGAGCATGGGCATCAATGTCATTCATTCATTCCGGATAGTTCTATCGCGCCCCTTTAAGTCCACTACTACTCAGAGGTGTTCCCAACTACAGCATTGTTATTGTGTCGGAGTTAACATGTCGAAGCGCAACAGGCAACTGTGAGTGAAGGACTTGATGAAAGAAATACAAACAATTATGCTAGCCCAAGTCATTCATCAAAGACAATGATGGTTTGACGATGTGGAAAGAATGTCAGCTGATCAAATCCCAAACAATGCACCTTATATGCAAGAATGAAAGAGAGCCGAGGAAGACTAAAACGGCATTAGAACAACGGTATTAATTAGGACACAACAAGACTTGGACTAACTAACATCCAGAGGAGAGGTGGACTGGGCAAATGCTCAAACATTAGCAATCATTTACTTGCATCTGACAAATGGCTGGCAAGAGGAACGGATGATGGTAGCCAAATGCAAATATCAATTTCTTCGCATCTCAAAAATCAAATCAGACTCAAATAGTAACAAGACACACACTGTTGAATTACACCTTGAAGATCTCAGCCTCATAATGTGGACCATTCTTCCCTGCTGAATCATCTCCAGCCTTGGTTTGGGTTTTCTGGCAATGCACTGAATTGGTTTAGTACTAACCTTAGTCCAAACCCTCAATAAGCCTATCTACATGGTAAGTCTAGTGGTTAGCCTGCTCGACTGTGACTGTCAACCCAAAGTCCGGGGGATGCAGGAGGTTTTCAAATTCCAGCCAGGGCAGAAATTTGTTTAAAGATATCTGCCTCACCATAATTCTCTAACCAAACCAGCTATAATGAATACACTGACCACAAATTGTCAGCGAGAAGAAGGTGTGATGTTGAGAGAGATAGAACTGGACACCTGACCCCCCACATGCTGATGCTAAGCAAATAAAGTAGCAAATACTTCATACCCATGGCAACCCTCCGCTAGCCTAAGGGATGGATAAAAAATCATTGCCCTGTTT
>SACV01013476.1:0-10164 GCA_003999395.1 Eisenia fetida | reverse complement strand
CGACCGTGTGGGGACGTCCACAAGAGGGGGAGGAGGGGGTCCGGCCCATGTGGACGCATGTGGACAAAAACGTTACTTTTTTGTGGACGTCATAAATGGATGGCCCCTCATGCAATCCAATGGTCTGGAATGAGGTCCGATAACACTAGATGGCCACCGGACTGACTGACCACAACACGCGGAACCCAAGCGGTAGCAGGCTAGTCTGTATCCTGTACTAGGGCTTCTGCTGTTGAATAGCGTCAATTGACAAAGGAAGAATACACAGTGGGTCAAGTAATTGTAATCAAAAAATGTGAATTTATAATCGCAGAAATACAGAATTCCATGTCTGTCAGTCCCGGAATTATGGGACTTTAAAAGACCCTTCGGATTACACTTCCTTGTAACAGCTACAACAGTTTGAAATTTTTTAAACGGTAATTTTTAGTACCTGTAGGAAAATGCAGAAATTGAAGAAAACTCAAAGTTACAAGTAAAGAAATTACAAATATATGGAAGACTGCAGTTTAGATATCCACAAACATTCTGCTTCTTTCCCAATTGATTTAATACTGTGCAAATAAAATAAACAAAACAGGAAAACATAATTGTAATTTTGAACACACCGGTTACAATGCACCAAAAAAAACCTGATGAGCAATGCTTGATTTATATAGTCACGTAATTAACTGTCATCAAAGCAATTCTAACGAGCACAGGGAAAGGTCGGCAATTCAGGACAAGGAATGTGAAACTCTGGTTCAGCTCAAGGAAATATGACACAGGGGCTCAAAACCGTCACATGTCAGTTTCCAGCCTCTTCATTTAGTCATACTGTACAATACCTCTGCTTCAAAATACTTTTTACAAAATCAAAATATCTTTTATAACCGAGGTTGTCCTCTTTGGTTAGAGAAAACAGAATATTAGTGTCATCAAAGTCCTCAGCAACCATTACCTGATTGTTCTTAATTTTGCCTGACAATAAAGGACTATGTTGCTGTGTTAAATAAACTAAATGGCATCAAAATTGGGTTACTACTTTACAAATTATGGCAATTCACATGCAACTGCTGAACTGAATTGAGGAAGTGCATAATCGAAAACCATAGCACAATATGTAAGAAGCATCAAGTGACGGACGGGTTTTGGGCCCTCGTGACACATGTGGTTAACAAAATGATCTTAAATATGTCTAACGTGTATATTGGTGCATGTTATCAACTATAAAATGGTTAAATTTATATATTGTCTCATATGTAGTGTCAACCATCAACAACTAAGCAGTGTTACCAGTATGTTAAGAACTAAGCCTTGTTATGATTCCATAGATGGTGACCATTACATGTTAGCCTTGAACCTACACACTTCAAATTACATGTAACTAATGCATAATGGCATCTAGAAGAACAATATAGTTCAACAACTAATAGATACAGTTTGAAAAAATCAGTATAATACTGTCTAAACATGTGTACAATTATCTTATTTTATATATCATAACAAATGCAGATTGAACTTTTATGCAAACGTAAAACACAGCAGATCCATTCTATATAAACCACCTCAAACACAAAGTCCATAGTTTATACTGTTATACAATAACATAATGGTTGTATAACAATACTGATTAAACAACCAAAATTTAGTATCAAGAGCAAAATGCAGAACAAAAAGTCAGAGAAATGATGTTAAGTTGCCTAGCAACAAAACCTCCCAACTTAAGTAGTCTTTGAAGTGTCAAGCCATTCACAACTAAGCTGCACCCACAAGACCTTCAGCAAATACACAGATAAACCCTCCACTGACAATTACACCTCTGAGATGCTAGCCATCAACAGATGTGGATCGGTAAGGGCCCATCAGAATTTAGCCAGAGTGTACAACCTTGAGCCACCCTTCCACCATACTCTATTCTGTGCACTAGCTATCTAAGTTCATAGGGAGATGGACATGGCNCATTCCAGGCGGCTGAATGCAGCACTCGGACGGATTCATCAGACAGCGAGAGCCTGCTAGAACATACAAGTTTGTTATAGGTATACTGAGAGCCCGTTCAGCATCCGCTGATTACACTGTTACCTCTAGAGTCCGCAGCGCGTGCCCTGCCAAAAGCGGCCCAGATGCGCGTCAGTCTTTCCAATATCGGCATAGGCCTATGTTGAAATGTTCCATTGCAATGATTGCATCAGAATCTCGGCCTACATTCTTTTTTGACAGAGTTCAAGTGATTCCTGAATGGTCTCCTCAGGCAATCCTATATTAACTTAAACTCCATAACATGCAATTTGCGAAATTGCGAGGTCACGCCAGGACGCGACACATGTGACGTCACTCGACAAAGACTACAGTTATAAGTATTCTGGCCCTCTGTGAGTGGGTGACTGGGACATAGATAAATAGGCGACACTTTTTCTTGATTACGGGCTTTTAACAGCCGATTTAGCTTCAGTTTGGTGAACTTTTTTTTCAAAATTCACCATTCGATAAAATTCCCGGAAATTCCCGACGGGAATTCAGGGTAGGGCGATTCCCGGGAATTCCCGGGAATTCCCGAATGGGAAAACCCGGTGGCCCTGCATATAACCTCCTTGGGAATGGCAATCAAAAACTGACTTTATAGTCTATATTATTCCTACTCTTTTCTAGGCCGGCCGCTGTAAATTATCACAAACGGCCTATATAAATTCTTTTCGATCTTGATGTAGTATAGTCTAGGTCGGCAGCACGCCTGATGAGCTTTCTAGAACTAGCAGTGCATAAATAAGCACTTACAATTTAATAATTGTTGCAATCTGAAACCATTTATTTTACTAAATTTTCATCTAAAAAGTAAACGGCCTCGTAACGAGGTGAAATCTGAGGCAGATGACCAGCGCATTATAATGTTAGAGCAAAGGTCATTGCACCAGCGTAGGTTGCAGATGTAAACTTCCGCTCAGCATGGCATCAGCTTTAAGGAAAGCAGGTCTTGTATCAAAGTTCATAAAAGTCGTTAAGCAGGCTTCTGCAAACATGTCATATCAATCAGATAAGTTAGTACCAAATACATGCTAATATTATTGCATGCACAACATAGTAGTATTCAATATTCGCCAGTGTTGCTGATGAGTAGCCTATTCTGTCTTTACTCTCTCTTCCGTCCGACGATAAAGTTTTTACAAGCTGTCTCCCCCTCCATCTGTCTCTGATAGTATCCAGGGCCGTTCTTAAGGCCATGTTTGTTTATCTTGTATTAGATTTTAGCTCTTGTATTCGAGTAGCTGTTTGTCTACCGATGTTGTTTTCATTTTAAAACGAATATATATATAATATACATATATACATAAAATTATATATATACATATATACACATACATATATACACATATATATGTATATATATTTGTATATATATACACATATATATATATACATACAGGGCTTTTTGTAAAATACCATTTCCCGGTACGCCAAATTCCCGATGACCTTTTTTTAAATATTTACTCAAAAAACTTGCGATTTTCTATCCGAAATTTTTTCCAATTTTCCTTGTAACACGTCATAAAGGCGCAGGAGGAGAGCGATAAGTTGAAAAGCGACATGATATAAGGAGCAAGCAGGTACACAAAAACAAAGGCTTAAGAACTTGAGACGACTAGTAACTCGGGGCAGGAAAAAGTGAGGTAATCATAAACTCCAATTCCTTAATTGCCACTTGAAAATTAGGTTAGGGCAGCAGCTTTTAAAGACAGGATTATCGAGTAGTATCTATTTACTAAAAATTCTTCTATCTTCCAAGCTAGATGGTGAAGGTATTGGGGCTAGATGAACTGTAGGTATTTGTAGGCTAGGTAACCTGACTTTGAAGTGGATGTTGGTTAGGTGTTTTCTGGTAATTTGAGATTGGATTTTGTAAGTAATTTACATGAGTCTGATTTTTGGCCAACTTTTTACTTGGAAAACTGAGCATCCTTTTAATTTCTTTTATAAAGGGAAATTAGTTGAGACGGAAACCATTGGTCGTGTGTTTCTCATTGGCATCAATCGACCAGAGAAACGAAATGCAGTCAACCAAGAGACAGCGGTGCAACTTTATGAGGCTATAGAAACGTTTGAGAAAACGGAAGACCTTTATGCAGCTGTTCTGTATGGAAAAGGTTTGTAAAGGTTTCCTATTATAATCATAGCCTCCAGATTTATTAAGCATTCTAAAAAGCTATGTTATGATAACAGACTTATATGGCAGTGACAACAGAATGGTGATGACTCAAAGATGAGATCATCCAATTATTTGATAAGTCTATGATCCAAAGTTGACGTTGTAATTATTAAACCGAGTTGCATCGTATGCTGTATTACTATCGTCTTACAGGTGGTTGTACTGAGTTGTACTCTCACACAAAATAATAATAATTATGTTGACTGATTATGATCCAAAATCTAGTAGAAGATTGCAATGTAAATTATGTGTTACTTGTTTTTAGGTGGTAATTTCTGTGCTGGCTACGACTTAGGTGAGGTTGCTGCTTCTTCGTTTGGAGACAGTTTGCCAAATGCAGCAGCTCTTCCTAAAGGCAGAGGCCCAATGGTAGGTTGAACGATGGTAGGTTGGGTGATGGTAGGTTGAACGATGGTAGGTTGAATGATGGTAGCTTGAATGATAGCAGTAGTGGATCCAGACATTTTTGTAAGGGGCCACAACCATGTGGCATATCAGCTAGGGAGGCCAATTTAATATGTTTATCCGTATTTCATGTGAACTTTTTCGTTGGAATGTGGGAGCTAAAGCCTATAGCCAAAACTGGATGGGGGCCATGACCGGATTTTCCTCCACTGGATCTGCCACTGAATTATGGTAGGCTGAGCGATGATAAGTTGAATGATGGTAGGTTGGATGATGGTAGGTTGAATATCTATTTAAACTCATTTTAAGTTAGAATAATTAGTTAATTTCTTCATTTTCATGCAGCTGCAACTTAGATAGATTAAAGTATCGTGCCTTTATCTACCACTGCCAGTCTATTTAACACCAGCAGGTGTTTATCCGCTGTCTCATCAATGGTGACATCAAATGTGTACTCATACTTTTGGTGGTTGAGTCCAGGAACTTTTATGCTTTAATAATGTTGGAAAACAGCGGATGTGAATACGGCCAGAAACATAAATTGTCTGGTAAACTTCCTTCACTGGTTTCCCATTCGCCATTGCATCCAATGCAGGATCGGGTCCCTCATGAGAAGCTGTCTTGCTGGCTCTGCTCTTGACTACCTCAAAGCCCAGTTGATATCCCGGTATCTTCTGTATCATGTCGTTTCCCTCTTTGGTCTTCCACTTGGTTGTTTCTCAGATGCGGACTTATATGGCTCAATCTAGGAGTTTCGCTAACGTGGGCCCATTCAACTGGAGCAAGCTACGTCAATCGCTTAGAGATTATCTTCTTATATCGTTTGATCAGTTCCATAAGCACCGGAAAACCTTCTTCTTTGTCAATGAAGACACTGACCTGGGTCGGGAGCACCTCTGGTGTAAGTGGTGCAATATAAATATTTGATTACCAGAGCCAATCCCAATAGCTGGGAAACTCACCTAGTGAGGAAGAGATGGGACATTGGACTCCTACGGGGTTTGAACCCAAGGATTATGATGATGATGATGATGATGATTACTATTACGGTTACAATATTACTTTCGCTTTTGCCTATAACATGATGACTATGTGACATTTGTGTCTTTGTGTGAAACCAACTCTGTGTGTCTAATGACAGTCTTTATGTGCAGGGCCCTTCTAGAATGATGATAAGTAAGCCGATAATCGCTGCAGTTTCTGGTTATGCTGTTGCCGGGGGACTTGAGCTCGCTTGCATGTGCGATATGCGTGTTGTGGAGCAATCGGCTATTATGGGCGTCTTCTGTCGGAGATTTGGTTAGTGTTGTTTAAAGTTTTCCAGATTCTGTTTCTTAAATTCTTAGCAAGAAAGTTGATCTATGTGGTGCAATCATAATAATTTCTATAGCACTGTTACATCAATCTGCTTCAGTCACACCTTTTTCAAAAATCCTATCATTCATCCTCTTCCCCTACCTTTCTCACCATTTTAGTTCTAAACACCATCCACCATAGCGATCTGACTGTCTGCCTGCCTCAGTCTCTGGATCTTGATCACTTGCTTATTGATTTTTGGATGAAGTGCCTCATCAACATAAAATAACAAGGGTTCAAAGAGCTCTTGTGATGTATTCTGGGGCTGTCTCTAAAATGACAGCTCATCCTAAGAAGAGAAGCCTGGCTAATTTTTTCCTATTTCTTGCCAACTGCCGTAAACATGTAAGAAGTTTGGATAGTTTTCCTCAGTTTGAGTGGCACAGGTAGGGGCAGACTGTATATGTGACACAGGCGCTCAAAACTCGTCACTTGTCGTCTTTTGTTTTTTTAAAGAATCATAATCTACACTGCATTTGCTTCAAAATACTTTTTACAGAATCAAAATATCTTGTTTGTAACTGAAGCTATACTCGTTTGATTATTACAATAAAAAAGTGAAAAAATCGAATAAAAAGTTTAAGATTTTCGTGTCGTCGTAATCCTTTGCAATCATCACTTCATTATTCTGAAATTATTCCTGGCAATAAAGGGCTTCATTCTGTGTCAAATAAAACAAACCACATTAAAATCGGGTAACAACTTTTTAAATTATGACAAATTTATGGACACCAGCTGAGTTGAAGAATTTCAAACTCTAAACCCCTCTCTCCTATTTTTGCTTGTATCTTCGTAAATAATTTACGACAAACGACGGATTTTGGGCCCTTGCATCACATATACATCTGCTGTATACTTTAGTTTGCATGTCAGGAAGAATGAGTGGGCGAGAGTTGTGACTATATCTGCTACAGTTCAATGTATCTAAGGATCAGGATCAAGATCTTATTGTGGTTGGATAGCAGGACATGCAAAACAGTTGATGTGGTCCGCCATAGTGAAACAATGACACGTTCATTAGAATGCTGAGGTCACGGATGACATATTGCATTTTCCAACATGGAACTCATTTGCTATAATATCTCCCTGTCCATCTCTGCTCTCACCCATCTCGTGTCAAGCCACATGTATTGAATTTTAGTGGCATCCGGTCTCAAGCGATTTTATGACATCTATGCCTGCACTGTTTTGTTGATTAAGAAAATAAACCAAGAACATGAAGATGTCAAATGCTTCCTTTGTTTATAAGTCACAATTACTGGTACTAGACTTTATAAAAATAAGTTACCATTATATACAGAAAGTAGAAGAGTAATGCACTGTAAATGTGTTTATGCTGCTTGATAGGTGTGCCTCTGATTGATGGTGGGACCGTAAGGCTGCCCCAGCTGATCGGTCTTTCAAGGGCTTTGGACATGATACTTACCGGCCGACCGGTTACGGCAGATGAAGCAGTGCAGATGGGTCTTGCAAACAGAGTTGTGCCTGTGGGAGCCGGTAATTATACCTTCTACCTAAATTCAGTTTTCCAATTGTTACCTTCAATATTATAGTAAAGCTGAACACTGCTTAACTTGGTGGTGTGTAAGTATTTTCTCTATTCATCCAATTGCATAACATCACTTTGGTTTACATGAAATTAAATCAAGCATTATAAAGCACTTTTGTTTTTCCTCATCAACCATGTATGTATTTGCATGTGTGTGGATACCAGTCACATGTATATTGTATCGTATCATATTACCAAATTATTAAAGCACCGCTCACAGTAGAGACCACTCAGTAGTGCTCCCAGTGTGAAGACCCGAAGGGTAGAAATAAGTTTTGAGAAGGGATAGAGATGCTAAACGAGATCCAGACAGCAAGATAGCATGTGCTAAAGATGGGTTATTTATTTATTTATTTTCATACATATGTAAAGTGTTGATGCCTAATGATGACTGATGAGGCATTATTAATCAAGCAATCATGTGTTACAACAAGCTCAAAGTCCTTACACAATCAGGGATCAGATCAGGAAAACTTGAACCTATGCATTCCATGTTGCACTGTGACCACTTGACCAATCAGCAAACGTTTCACTATCTGTTTGCAGATATAAAACCTTGTTGAAAAGAAATGAGAATTGACAGTTTATATAAAAGATCTGTAAATTAGTTGGCATGAGTATTTGAAGCTAATGCATTTGATTCCTGGTATTAGTTGTAAAAGTAACTGATCGGACATTGGGTAACTGTACTGTTTCAGCGTTGGGAGAAGCGACGAAGATTGCTCAGACGTTGAGCAATTTTCCACAGGATTGCATGAGACGAGACCGAGAGTCGGCCTACTATTCCTGCTTTAATGCAACTTCTCTTGATGATGCATTTAAGTTTGAATACGACAATGGCATAACTGTGATCAATACAGAGTCTGTAAAAGGTAAGTTTAGTTTAAAGTCTATTTTAGTTTAAAAGCACTCTCTAAAAGGTAATTTCAGTTTAAAGGCAATCTGTGAAAGGTAATTTTAATTTATCTAAATCTAGTTACTGAGGTAGAATAATGATTACCTGGAAAGTAATGCCAATATTGTTCTGTTTTATTTGAATGTGTTTAGCTGGCTTGCAACCTATTCTGACCTTAAGACTGCCCCATTTAGGATGAAGTTAAGTGCTTTTGAGTATATGGTCTTAAAAGGAAGTTATACAAGACCTCCCTAAAGAGTGAATTATGCAAGAATCTTCGTTCCAGCTTCTACAGCATCTTATTATTATAGCAAAGTTGTTTTTTCTACAGATTTAATGGATTTTATGAATTTATCTGAATATTTCTGTTGTAGGTGCACAGAGATTTGCGTCTGGTGAAGGCCATAAAGGCAACTTTAATCTTGGTACTTCATCAAAACTCTAGAAGATTATGATTCTTCAGAACTATGATGTATGTGTTGATAATGCAATGGAAAATAATTGAGTTATTTGAACCATACAAAGGTTTAGTCATTTTTAGTACAATCATTCATAATTGTGAGCTCATTGGAAACTTGAGCATGTGAAATGAAAACGTTTCCTGAACTCTTAAAAGATTCTATTGATCGTTCATATGTATGTGATTGGCATATTGGTGCCAACAGGCACTTGTTGACTAGTGGGCACAATGAACACGCTTACGTTTAGCACTTGATACTGCAATAAATTTGCCAATTTGTAAAACACAATAACAAGCAAAAGAGCTGATTGGTGGAGATGGATACACTCGGGTCTTTTTCAACTGGAATTGTCCGGAATGGCGTTCTGGCACCTTTTATCGGTCAATAAAAAATAGTTTAGCTAATTCAAAGTTTTAATGAAAAAATTATTTAAAATCATCACTTTCTTTAATTTAATTTAACTGTTCTCAGTATTTATCGACAGTGATGTATATGTAATAAAATTATTAGCATAAATATGCACATATATAATAATTATATAAATTGCTCTGAATATGTTGCATTCTGGAATTTTTTTATAGAAATAGGCACTGGATACAGCTGTTGCCAAAGAAAAGCTAGTCACATTGAATATCATTTTGATCTTTCCTGTCAAGCATAGGTTATTTAATTTGGTACTTGTCAAAGGCAGATGTAAAAGATTACATTTTGTATTTTATTGTAGTTTCATTTATTATTAAACATACCTGGCAAAATGCAGCCATTTAAAGCATTTGAATGAGATCAATTAAAAACATTGAACATTAGATTTGTGTTGTTATTATGAAACGTGTCGATTATATTGGCTACTAAAGTTGTTTTATTGTTCTTTATATAGTTGTCAGAATCTTGGACCAATGTTCAGCTAGAATAGTTGTTAATAGATGTCAAGTTACAACTGTTGGGGGAGAACGTTCTTTACATCTTTGGTGAGTAGGCTGTTAGGGTGTGGCCTAGGGCGCAGATTGTAAAGGTAACGTTCATGACAGATATGGCGCAGAACGCGATCTGCTTTCCGGATGATGGCTTGGAGGAGGGTCCTGTTCACTTGTAGGGCCAGTCTCTCTTGTCATTTCTAAGTAGACACCCCTAGCCGAAACAAGGAGTGTTGCACACGTGACAGACTCAAGGGGTCAAGCTCAGGTGGACGCATGTGGACGGGGGAGAGAGGGTCAGCTCCATGTGGACATCCACACAGAAAATTAGAGCCCACTGTCTTCTTCTCATGCAAAGAAGTTTGGCGATTTTTGGTCATATATATATATATATATATATA
>SACV01009929.1:0-11997 GCA_003999395.1 Eisenia fetida | reverse complement strand
TATCTTAATTATTTTTTTCTTTTACTTCTTAAGTTGTATTACTGTTATTACTACTATTGATAATGTTATTGTTGGTTCTGTTATAATTATCAGTAGGGCTAGCTAGGCCTATTATTACTACTACTATCATGATTTGATTTCTTGTTAGTTCTGACTCTGAAGCTCTATGGTCAGACCACAGAATGTACATGTAATGATTTCTTTTTCAGCCGCGGTTTACATGTAGGCCTAGCGGTATTTTCTTTCGATGTTCTACGGCTACTGTCAGGTCATAATCTGATATGAAGAGCTAAAGCCGATTAGCCAGCGTGATGCTACGGTGATAATTCGGTGATGATGATGATGGTCGTATGGTGGCGAGGGTCTAGAATCAGGATAAGAAAGCTTTAAGAGTTCGGTTTTGGACCGTGAATAGAAAAATGCTGGAGGGGAGTGCATGGGCGTCTGGATGGGGGTGGCAAGAAGGGTCATTTGCTCCTTTTAATTTGGGAATATTTTACTAAACGTAGGCCCTACTTAACATCTTAGTTTTTAATAGTAGGCCTAAATGGCTATGACACTATGAAAATGACTTTAAAAAGCTTAAAATGTAATAAAATATTTGCACTTTTAGCAGTTGTATATCATAATCGTAAACTCCTGATTTCTAGAGCACCCACACAGCAAAGTCGCAGGAACCAGCTTATTCACAGGCGCTTAACCAAAACAAAATCGATAGGAAGCGATCAAGATCCAGAGAGTCGGGCAGGCCGACAGTCAGACGGGTAGGGGCATCCGCATATTACGTACGTCCTCTGTTGCACTGCGTAGGCCTACATTTTGTGGACCCCTCCCCATGCGTACATACAAATTTACTCTGCCACTCTCCCCCTATATAAATTGTGCCTTACCAAATCTCGTGTTTGAAATTCAAGTTGAATATATAGGCTAATCCCCCACATACAACCTCTAGTAGTGGGTGATTTATAGCGAATGTGCACCCAGTGTAGCCACGGCTCGCCCGGTTNTAGAAAGCTGAAAGAACAAGCTCAACAGCGAGAGGAATGGCGACGTCAAACATTTGAACCTGCCCAGTAGGCAGAGCAACAGAAGATAACCTGAGCATTAAATTTTGTGCGACTTCGTTCAGATGCACCTGGCAACGTCAGCTGATAGGACAAAAATTGGGAGTTTGAGCTCAGACAAAATTTATGTAATTAGTAGGCCTAATCAGGAGATCGCAACGATTCAAGCGGGTAAAAAATTAATAACAGATTGAAGTTAAGTTAAGCGCAATATTCGTATTAATTCTCCGTGTAGTAATTGAGAGACTGTTTTGTTGCGTATCCTTGTCGTGTGGCTCGTCGCCGGTAAGTCTCTTGCTATCGTTCTAGCACGTCTGCTTCTGCGACACAATCGAGCATGAATGACCTTGTTTCCTCAAGGACTGTCTCCGGGGCTTTCCATTTATGACCATGCCCACGCTAGATTCAGTTTTGCAGTCTGCCTGCTTATTTTCTTTAAAATTTGCAACTCGTAAATTAAACCCCTGCTAGAAAATTGAGCGTGTTGACACTAGGGTTGCCAGGTATCCGGTATTTGGGGGGGCCGTCCATAAAGTACGTCACGCTCGAGGGGGCTAGCGGGTCCGAGAAGGTGTGACAGTTTATGACAGGGGGAGGGGTCAAGAGCATGTGACGTCACACTTATATAAATTTTTTAACATACATATGAGACCTGAAATTTAAAGTGATGTTTAACTTTCTGTTGTAACAGATGTATTCTGACACAAGGGGGAATGGACAAAAAACCACCCCGGACAAAACCTTCCAGACTAAATACCCCCTGACAACACCCCCCCGGACATAAGCCCCCGCGAACAACTGAGAGAATTTGTACAGGGGGTTTTTGTCCGGGTTTTTTGTACTAGGCCTACTAAAAACACGGGAAGGTCCGAGATGTTTGACATACTTTGGGGGTCTCGGGATGTGTGACAGAGGGGAGGGGGGTCAAAATGGGCAAAAAATAGTGTGACGTACTTTATGGACGTCCCCTTGGCGCTTTGGGACAGACTTGAACAATTCCTGATGTGGATTCAGAGGATGGCATTTCTAGACCGCACAGTTTTGTACCGCCGGATAAGGATGATCTCAACTTCATCGCTAGGTCAAAATTGGCAAAAAATAGTGTGACGTACTTTATGTACGTCCCCTTGGAAAGTGATGGAAATACCGGACAATGCATGCGTAAATTGCTCAATATGTTGTCACACGCTGCACTAAGCTCTAGGTAAATCTAGCCCAGGTGTAGTCAAATATAACCTGTGTAGAATTATGTCAACCAATCACAGCAAGCCCAAACACTGTATATCACCCGAAAAGTTGTTGCCCCCATTAAGACATGCTTGCCTGGTTTTGTTCAGTGCCTGCAACTGTCTTACAACATGCCTCTATAATTTGACACACTTTTCTTTATTCTGTAAAGTTCACCGCAGTGCTATTTAATAAATTATCTTCACTCGATCGCCATTTTCAATCAGATGACACTCAACAATTCTTAGTGTCTGCCCTGTTTATTTTATCATCATCCATCACTAAAACTGCCTTTCCTTCAAATTGACAATATCTTATTTAATTCTCTAGGTCTGGATTTCAGATTAAGAAAAGTTATGGCACATTCGTGTAGACCTACCTATCAACTAATCCATCTGCTCTTAGTTCTGATTCATCTCTCACCTCTCTGTTCATTAGTTGAATCTCTATCGGTCAGAGGACGATGCCTAGAAGAAGAACAATGTTGCATCAGTATAACTTCCATACAGATCCACAATTTGAATATTTGAAGTCTTGAAATTCAGTAAAAAGTATCATATTGTGCAAAATCAGTGAATAAAGAATTATAAAATTCTTTACGGCTGAGCTGTATTGCTTTCTCAATACTCTGTTCATACTTTATTGTCTCCATAACACAAGCATATAGTTTATACAGTCCAGAACCGTGGTAGTGCTCCAAACTATCTGCAAGATCTTTGCTGTCCCATCCTGGGTATCAGAGGCCGCAGTTCCCTCCGCTCTATGGAACAGGGTTTTGTCCCTTTTGATCATACTTCCACAAGGCTGACCTGTGCATTTGCGGTGGTTGGCCCTTCTGTGTGAGACAGTGTCATAAAACAGCAACTATCCAACCCGTCCTTAAACGACTTCACCGCTGCTCATACTCTGAGAGTGCCAGTCCTAGGTCTGGAGAAAGAAGGAGGGCACACTGTTGTGAAACTGCAATTAGCCACTTGTGGCAACCTACCATGTCTGCAATGACACAGTGTTAAGTTCTCAATTTTCCAGTGCTCATCTGAAGATGTCGTCCTGCCTCAGCCGCCGTCCATCCGGAAGTAGCGATGATGCCCAGTCGCCCAAGCTTTACCTGATCACCTACATGTGGCCCGGTCTTCCGATGGGCCTCTACCAGACCTACCAGTACCTCCTGGAGAAGGTCCTTGACTGCGACAGTCGACTGATCGTGGAGTCGCGCTGGAGTGCTCCGCCGCCTGGAAAACCCGATCCATTCACAAGCAACGAAGTGGACATAGGTTGGTGGACTATGTTAATGGAGTGACATGTTAGTGAATGCTAGATGAGATATGTATGAGGCCCTTATGGGAATATTGTATTGTATGGTGTGTAGATGTTTATGTTGTGCCATAAGGGAAGATGATTAGTATCGCCCTCCTCCTCTTACAAAGCTTGGGACTCGCGCTGTCAGAGTGGAAACAGTGGCAGTGTTTGTATTGTACTGTATTTCTTAATTTATATGGAGCTGCTCAAGGCAGTGGCCATTCAGTGGCGCTCCCAGTTTGAAAACCCAGAACGTAGAAAAACGCTTTGCGATGGGAATGGAATGCAGAAAGAGATACAGAAAGAATGGTTAGATGTACAGAGGAAGGGCCCAATGGTGGCAAAGGCCCTGACTTGGGCCATTGTGGTCGTAACCTGCAGAACAAAAGAACGTGCCTGTTGAAGGAGCAGAGAGTAGGGAATAGGGATGTTAAACAAAATCTGGAAAACCGGATTTCGATTCTAGAAACGAACTCCCATTCTACTTCTTCGTCAAATGAAATTCGAATTATTTTTATGTCACTTTCATTTTGGAAATTACTTAAAATATTACCAAATGTCAGGTAAAATGAATTCAACATTTTCAACATAAACACTCATGGTCAAATATGGCACACAGCACACAGATATCATATATTACAAGATTTAACTGGGCTTGAAATTTAAATTTTCTATAAAGGCCAGTAAAACCGAAAACCAGTTTCAAACAGGTTTTCAGCGGTTTTTACTTTTATTCCAAAAACTATTTTTATTCCAAAAAACAGTGTTAACATCCACAGCAGAGAGGTCGATGATCAGTTGCAGATAGAAGGGAGCGAATGGCGAATTTGATCCCTGAGATATTTAGAAGCAATTCTCAGTTTGGACTTCGGACAAGGAAAAGAATTATAAACTGAATGCTTCATAGTTCATTATGTCGGACCAGAGACATAACCAGAAGAATATTGGGGCTTGGATTTCGGGGTGTCCTATGACTGGAGGCATGTTTTTATGCATTTATATGATTTATAACATTATCAGATTCACTTGTGGGTTTGAACCCGAGAAACCACCCCCTATTATAAGCCCATGTGTCAGACCATAATTATGTAAGATGTATGAAGCATTTGCATCTTATTTTAATAGGGTACGACTGGTGGATTATATTTTGGGTTTGAAACATAGATGTAAAAAACGTCTTTTTCACGTTTTTATTATTTTTTATAAAAAACACGTTTTTTAACGTTTTGTTTATTTTTTGAACGTTTTTTTATTTTCTAGTGACCAATTTTTCTTATCCTACTACCGTGCTAAACTTAAGGTTACTACAGGCTTTTTGTTTAAAAAAGACTAAAAATCTGAAAATTGAAAATTTTAGGTGGGGAAATTGTCGTTTGTGGTATGGGCATAGGCCTATGACTCGATTATGGAAAGTGTCATAGACTACGTGTACAACTGTACATACATGTATGTGGCTTACACTGTAGGCCTATTTCTGCTGTTGGCATGGATTTTGTAGGAATAGGCTTAACATGAACTTACTTATCGAAAAGTATTGGTAAAGTTTTGGTATTGCAATACTTTTCAGAAATAGTATCGGTATTGGTATTGCCAATACTTTTATTAGTAAATATTGATATTGGTATTGCCAATACTTTCTAAATACTTTATATTAACTTGCCGTGATTGCCTGCTTGCTTGCTTGCTTGAATTCTTGTCGTCAAGGACCGTATAAATTAGCGAATTAATCGGGTAGAGGCGCCAACAGAGACATCTAGCGAAGCCAGATGCAACTACACACACATACAGGCATTGACCTTGACCCAAAATTTGACCTTGACCAGAATTTGACCTTGAACCAGAATTTTACCTTGACCCAGAATTTGACCTTGACCCAGAATTCGACCTTCCTTGACCCAAAATTCGACCTTGACCCGGAGTTTGACCTCGGCCCAGAATTTCACCTTGACAAAGAATTCGACCTCGACCCAGATTGATTTTGCAGATAAAGGATTTATAATAAAAACTCTGTTTTATGGGCTTTTCTTGTTTCCTGGTTAACTTTGAGAATTATTTTCAGCATTTCTAAGGGCTCTTTTGTTCCGGCAGTACTTGTCAGATGTCTGGCCGTGCATTCAATTATGGCGTCAGATGAGTGCGTTAAAAGGGTGTTTAGCGTCAACCATTGTTGGGACTGTATATTGCAAGTTATTTGGTTTTTAATAAATGGGAATCGGTAAAAGGCTTCGTCTGTGGCCTTTGCAGATTGGACTTGCATAACTTTCTTAAATTTAGATGCTTTGCATGATGGTCTATTGGTGGTTCCTAGTTCGCTCGACATCTAATTTAAGTTTCTGTACGATATTTTATGGTGATACTTTGGTGAAAATTGTCTGTCTGATGCCTAACTCGTCGTCAGGTTGAATGGCAAACTAGGATCCGTAAAAGACACTCGTAAACATTAATTTTTCACATTTTGTGTTCTTGGATTTATATTCTTTTGATTTGTTTCGTTTTTGTCTTTGGGCGTAATAAGCGCTTTTATTTATAGAATCTTCGCTCATATGAACACTCGTAAATTTCCTGTAAGGGTAGCAGGTCCATCTGTATTGAATAATCTTCCAGATGACAGTACTAACGTGCCTTTCCCCAATTCATTTAAAAAATGCTTCCGTGTTTATGTGTTTACTTTAAATAACTGACCATTGTCTTTTCTGTTGGTTTATTTTATTTTGTCATTTGCAATTAGGCATTGCTTAATATGCAATTGTCTCGTTTACAATGTGATCACTCCCAAAGAATTATAAACACTGATGTTACCAACCTACACTGCATATTATTGGTACATAGGTGGCCCAGCGTAGCAGGACCTCGGTCCCTTTAGGTCCCCCGTTTGTAAAGCTTACTTTTATGTCATTTGTTCATTGCATTTTTGTAATTGTCTTTTGTGTCATTTTCTTCCTGGGAGCAATTGAAAGCCTATGTTATGTTATGTTATGTGCGTTGATGAAGGAGACTTTGAAAATGGAATAACTCGGTCGTAGCAAGTTGTCAGAGCTGGTCTAAAGCCTAAGGTTCTGAGACGGTCTCTGTATAGATATGTTCTGAGCAAGTTTTTAGACACCTCTTAAACGGAATCAACCGATCGTATTTAGGGGTTGAACATGATAGTCAATTATTTCTTGAGGTATCTTCTACTGAGACGGTTGCTGTGTAGGGACCTTGAGCAAGTCCTTGACTCAGAAAATTGCTCCATAACGCATTTGAGCAATCGCCTTTTTCTTACGCGCAGAGTGATCCCTTAAACACCTCTAAAACGTGGTCAACCGATGCTATATAAGGCTCAATTCACAGTATATGATTTAATGTAGATATCTGAACATTGTGTTCATAGTGTTTCCCTTGTGTTCTTAGCATTTTACTAGTTTTCTTAGCATTCTCGTGTTCTTGGCATTTCCATTGTATTCTTGGCATTTCTACTGTGTTCTTGACATTTCTATTGTGTTCTTAGCATTTTACTTGTGCTCTTAGCACTTTCCTTGTATTCTTAGCATTTCCCTTGTGTTTTAGCTTTTCTCTGTTCAACTGGCTATGTGAAAATGTTGGACGATGGAAATCCAAACATGGAATTGCTTCCAGTTGCTCCAGTTTTTGATCATCCGTTGATCGAGCGCAACCCAGTCTACTTTTCTGAGGTCATCGTCCGTAAAGATAAAGAGTAAGTCTTTGTAATCACCCTATGTCATTCGTAGATATAAGGAAGAAGTCTTATAACATAACATAACAAGGGTTTTAAGTGGTTCAGAAGACTTGCAGTCTGTGTTAGAACCACCCTACGTAATTCGTAAAGATAATTTAGAAGTCTTTGTAATCACAGGGCTACATTATTTGTATTGATGAAGTAGGTTTCTTAAAATCTAAGTTTCTCGAATGAATGAATGAATGAATGAATACATAAGTCTCTGTAGTCACCTAACTTCATTTGTAGAGATGTAAATTTGGAATTTGTAACTGAGCAATTCTTCAAAATGGAAAATTAATATTTGTATTAATGTTTAAGTATTAACAATTACTAATATTGATATTAATTAGCATCGGTTAATTAAATAATTAGATTAATAAATACTAATATTAAATAGCATCAAGTAATTACTGTAATTAGATTAACGCATCCTACACATATTATTAATTAGCATCTATTAATTACTGTAATTATATTCAGGGGCGTCCATACCCCCTGAGGCCATGATGCATTTTTCCCTCTGATTCAGATTTTCCCCCCTATTTTAGACAAATTTTCAGACTCTGTGGAAAATGCTCAAAATTTTACCTTATCCTGAAAAATTTCTCGATTTTCATCCGCAAAAATTTCTCATTTTTTTAGTCATCGACCACAAATTTCGAATTTCCCCCCCCCATATTTTCCCTGTTTCAGTACATTTCCCCTCTGTTTCGGGAAAATTATTATTTCCCCCCTACTTTGACAAATTTTCCTCCTGTTTTCGAAAAATTCAACTGCTTTTTACATACTCTATGTGTATTTCGTTTCCTCCCCAACTTTGACCATGATGCATTTATTGCATCGCCCAATGCACGTACTGGACGCCCCGGATTATACTACGAAATATTAATATTAATTAGCATCGATTAATTATTGCCATTAGATTCTGACTCTGCAAGAACTTGATTTGGTGTTAATTTTATTGTCTCCTTACATCAAAGAATCAGGACAAGGAGAGTTGTTTTAAATAAAGTCATATTTTAATAACAACAATTAGGCTTTTACAATAGTAATGGATTTATTTGAACTTGTAAAATGCCTACTAAGTAGGCCCAGGGGTGACCATCCCCCTAGCCCTAAGCCAATGATGCATATTGCATATTCCCCCTATTTCCACAAAATTTATAAAGTCCCACTATTCCACCAAATTTATACATTTCCCCTATTTCTGCAAAATTTACATTTTTTTGTTTAATTTACTTTTTGCTTTCTCCCTTCTTTGATCATGATGCATTTATGTATCTTGCTTTTCACGTACTGGATGCCTCTGGTACGCCCATGACCTAGGGACAAATAATATTGATTATAGAAGTAGCTTTTGATTTTTCGTCTGTTTGCACAGAGCAATGTTCAAGGAGTTCAAAGACTTGAAGGGCCACACTTTGGGAATCAATGACATCATGTCGCTATCCGGAAACTTTGTGATTCTTGCCGAACTAAAGAGGCTGGGATACAACGCATCCTTCTTTGCCAACATCATCCCAACAGGTTCAATCAATACCAGTCGACATTTATATAGCGCCTCTTCAAGATCTCTACTTCGATGCACTCCTCACGCAGACCAGGCGAAGAAAGTCTGTCTTCGGTAGCCGATAGTATGGTGCTTAACAGGGAGGCAGCCAGAACAAAGTCAGGGGGTTTGGATTTTCAATTGATTTTGAGCATATTCTTATGCATTTTGGGGGAGCATGGTGGTCTAGTGGTTAGCATGCTTGACTGCCAGTCGAGAAGTTTGGGTTTCAAATCCCGATCAGGGCAGAAATTTGGTTTGAGATTTCTGTTCCACCTTTGCTCCTTAGCCAACTCAGCTATGATGAGTACACTTACCTCAGTCTGTCAGTGGGAAGAGACAGTGAGGGAGAGGACTGGCCACCCGCCCTCATCTACCGAGGCTAAGAAAAATACCGTAAGTCACTAACACTTCATACCTATGGCTGCCCTAGGGCTAGAATAAGGGACTGTTCTTCTTCTCTTCTTCTTATGCATTTTTAATTTTAATTTATCCATGGAGACCCAAATGAGATGTACGTTTTGTGCTTCTCATACTCTCGTATCTTAAACTATTATATTTTATATCCACTTTATACTTTATTAGCACCGAATGGATATAAAAAATAATAGTATAAGATACGAGAGTAAGAGAAGTATAAAAGGTAACATTATTACTATTATAATTTCTTAGAACTATTTATTACCCAAAGTACACTGCATCCTTCAAGGTTTAAAAAGAAATTATCAGGAAATAATTATAATTGCTCTTATATCTGGATAGGTTCTCATAACTCATCGATCGATGGAGTGATCGGAGGAGGGATCGATTGTGCTGCTATCGATTGCCTCGTCCTCCAGAAGAGATTCAGTGAAGATCCGAAACTAAGGGATGAACTCCACATTGTGTCGACGCTCGGACCATCTCCAGTTCCTCCGATCATTGTCAACAAACGCCTACCAGGTAATTATTATCAGGAGAAAAAATAAATTATTACTGTTATTTTCCTAATAGTTTTCAGGTTGGAAATAATTCATAATGTTATTCCTAACTGATTAATTAATTTTTGGTTTGTTTTGTTCAACCTGTGTCAGCTGTGGTATTGAAGTAATTATTATCGTTAGTTTTATTATTATACTCTTTATATTTATTATTATTATTAGTATTATTATGATGATTATTATTATTATCATTATTAATATGACGATTATTATTATTATTAGTAGTAGTACTATTACCATTTCCATACGAGTAATCAGTGTACATAGGTTACGAATGGTTAAGAACAAGTTTCGTTCATGGGTTGGTGGTGTCCTTCGTGGGTTAAGGCTGTGTGGACTGCGGTTTTAAAGTCCTTGATGTCTCAATTCGTCCTTGTCTAGGTTTACGAATGGGTTCCTCTGAAACCCACTGCGTTTTTATTATTATTATTAATATTATAATCATTATTATTATTATTATTATTACATTAGGGAGCATTATTGTGGAAATGGTTTGTTTTAACCGATGGTTTAGTTACTATTATTTTTATAATTATTATTATTATTGTTATTACTGTCATTATTATTACTGTTATTAGTATCATTATCAGCATTATTTTCATTATTATTATCATCAGCATTATGTTATTATTGTTATAGCTATAACATTGTATTCTCCATTTCTGCATTTCCTGGCATTCTACTTATTGATCAAAGAAATAAATAACTGCTTTTTCTGATTTTTCATCGCAGTCGAAATCAAGAAGAAAATCGAGACAGCTCTGCTAGACGTTGACCAATACCCAGAAATGGCCGAACGATTTAGGAAATTCGGGGTGAAGAGCTTCGTTCCTGTTGACTCCGTCTTTTTCAACCGGACCAGGGAACTGATGGAGACAGTGAAGGATCAAAAGCTATTCCCCACGTACTATTAACTGCTAAAGCACAGCGTGGCTGATGAACTCTTTTCCTTGCCAGAGAGTTTAGTACTTAGCGTTGAAAGAATTCTTTTACTGTGGAGATGTAATTCAAAACGTTACTCAGCTTTCGAGCATTAATTCATTTGTACAATCGACTCAACACAATGCAATGCAAAACTACAAAATCCAACGAACTTGAAACTTTTATGAGTTACTTTAGATGCTATCCCAATTCATACACAGCGTTTCTGTTAGAGTTCAAAAAGAGGATGTACACTCATTGCTAATGGTGATCACACCAACAGTTTTGGACATTTTTTGCACACCATCCGTTTGGGCATTAACGGAAACCCTGTGCATACATACATATAATTATGCAGATATGTATTCATGCATGCATACGCACACGAATGCGAACATACATATATACTTCCCGCTTACATACATATATAGATACACACAGTAATACATACACACATGCTTCTTCCTTTTCTCTCTTCTGTCTGGTGTTCAACGACGACGAGGTTTTTACAGACGACAACTCTTCCCTCTATCTCTGATAGTATCCAGGGCCGTTCAGCATTTCCGTTCTCAGCTTCATGTCTCTCCTTGCAAGGTCGTGAAATTACATTTTGCATCGATGTCTTTGTCTTCCTCTACCTTTTCCATCCAGACAACAATATAAGGCTTTTGCTGGTAATCTATTGTCTTCCATTTTCGCCACTTGCCCAAACCATGTTAGCTATGTCAGTTTTCTTTTGCTGATCCTGCTGACTAGTGTTTTGGTCTGTCCCAACTCCCTCCGGGTGACCTCATTACGAATCCTGTCTCGTCTGGTCTTAGATTCTGTTTAGCTCGAACACTATAAGGTTTTTATCTAACGTTCAAGGTCTATTTTAGCTGTGTTTGGTTAACTCTGTATCCCATAGAATGGTTATTTTTTACCTGATCTTTTCATGATTGTTTCGGTTTTAAGCTTGTTTCCCAAAGATTATCATGAATTAAGATTATATTGTAGTATTTATTGTGAATGAGAATAACATTTTTGTTTGTCGCCAATACAGAGATGTCTATCAATACCTGTAATTATATGAGGAGGAGTTGATATTCACACACGTTAAGGGTAAACTTAACTTGAGGCCTTTATTTTTATTGCTGAAACTGTTGCCGTTATTATTTATTACTACTATTATCTTAATTATTTTTTTCTTTTACTTCTTAAGTTGTATTACTGTTATTACTACTATTGATAATGTTT
>SACV01001254.1:0-11847 GCA_003999395.1 Eisenia fetida | reverse complement strand
TCGGTGTTAAAAATAATTAGGACAATAGCCTTTTATGTTATTCAGTCATGTGTTTGGTATCAGTGGTAATGACGCCTGTATTATTAAATGATCACTTTCATGTCAGGTGTAGTATTTGTGTTTTGTACTCAAGAGCTGTTTTAAAGGGCTTGTACTTTCATTCCAATTACTTGTACACTGTACTTGTTAATGCAGTGTAGCCTACTAGTGCTGGCTGTCAGTTTATTACTTCCCTTAATCCTCATCATTATATAATTATGAACAGTAGTAAAATTCTCTACCCTCCTGCTATTTGTTATTAATTTCTCAAGTAAGTAAGTAACTCTTCAATTGTCAACATCATTATTGATATCGTCATTGTTTTGTCATTTGCCACTACTTGTGTTCTGATTATAATTACTTGTTGTCATCATCATTCTCATGCTGTTTTCATCCTCACTATGCGTCGTCATTATCAGAACAAACATAATTTTCTTCCCTCTCCTCTCTATTGTCATCATACCTTCATTAATTGTCAGATGTGCACAGAATCCTCATTGTAATTCCTTGAATTATTCTGATTCTCATTTATTTATTATGTGTATATTCGTTTAATGAAACTTTGTGACAAACCGAAATGAGTACAAGATCGAGATAAACAGAAAGATAGACAAGAAATGTTGCAGATAAGAAAATAGTTATATCATTTAATAGTCATCCTTGTCTAGAAGGATGAAATTATGAGGCCAGGTCTGCAGGTCGTATATATTAGCGTCTTGCGACTCGTGGAAAGAGAGCGCACAGAGCATGTGAGGCATTGTTAATTGCAGCTTCATCCATTTTGCTAGCTGTTACGGGCCATCCATTTATGACGGGACGAGAGGAGGGGTCAGGCTGAGGTGAATGCATGCTGACGGGGGAGGGGGTCAGCTCCATGTGGACGTCCATCCACACAGAAATTAGAGCCCACTGATGTCATATGGTCTTTGTCTCATGCAAAGAAGCTGGCGTTTTTTACCAGAATTTCGCCTTTGGACGGAATAAAAAGTGAAAGTTTTTCATCAATATAAATTAGTAATCTAAATTACTAATGGTACAGTTTAAAATAAATTACAAGAATATAATAGTGGAATTTCAGCTTTAGGTCTAGAAGGTCATTGTACTAGCTGTTTCAAGAGAGTGATGTGTATTTCATGTTAATTGCTTGTAGACATCCACAAGGGGAGGGAGTCAGTCTCATGTGGATAGGGGGGTCAAACACTTGATTTTCTTGTGGACTTCATAAATGGATGGCCCTTATGCTTGATATATAAATTACTTATAAGCAGAATCTATGGATGCTAATTTGATTAACTTAGATTAAAAGACAGGGCTGTGACGGGTAGCAATTCAGAAATGACCATACTCTGCTTGCTGGTAAGGGGTCATCCATTTATGATGTCCACAGGAAAATCGAGGTCCCTCTGTTCTACGTTCCGTTCTGACCCACCCCTTGCCCCGTGGACGTTCACTTGCCATCAACACTATTGAAACAGCTAATTCAATGACCTTCCCAACCTAAAATTGAAATTTGACCGAAATATGATTGTAGGGGCCGTCCGTAAAGTACGTTACGCTCGAGGGGAAGAAGGGGTCTAAGAAGTGTGACAGAGGGAGCCATGATCATGTGACGTCACGCTTTTCAAATTTTGTTAGCATACATATTAAACCTGAAATTGAAAGTGATGCTTAATTTTCTGTTGTGAAGGATGTATTCTGACAGAGATGTCACTAGTAGGCATTTAATAGTAATTTTAGGAACAAAATTTTTATCATTCTTCCTAGATAAAGTTATGTTGTATATAGTTGCGCGTCATATAGTCAAAGTTCTGTTCGCTTCTCCGGGAGGCGACCACTAAGCACATGAATTGAGTTTCAGAGGCGAGCGTCAGCCTCGGCCGCCAACTGGGCTGCAGTGAGGGCAGAGGTAGGGAGAAAGCTGCAGTGCTTCAACCTACTATAGTTCATGCAACTGAACCAGGCTGGCCATGCGTCAGTCTAAGTATTCATAACAAGTCAGTGCCACTCTTGGACTCTATTGTGTCTGTAAGGAGAGGCTTTGCAGGCCGTTGTCCATCTTACACAAATGCCTAGTTTGCATAGGCCACTCAAGCTCAGGTGTGCTGGGTATGTGGGTCAAGCAACTCTGGTGACAGACTTATGTAGGCCTATTAGTGCCAACCCATATTGCTAAAATGGTATTTTGAAGATGAATATGAATTTACAATTTATACCTGGACATCATTGAACAATAGACAACCCTTTCCTTTGTGACAGATGTATTCTGACAAAAGATGTCACTAGTATAAGGGGCCATCCATAAAGTATTATGAACCAATTTTGACCCCCCCTGTCACACTTTGTCACATCTTGGGACCCCCATAAAGTACGTCACACATCTCGGACCCCCCGATTTTTAGTAGTACATACATACATACATATGTCTTTACAGGGGGGTTTGTCTTAGTTCATGGGGGTTTTTGTTCTGAGAGTTTTGTCCGTTTTTTCTTGTCTGGAAGGTTTTGTCTGGGGTGGTTTTTGTCCGTCCCCCCTTCTGTCATAATACATCCGTTACAACAGAAACCTAAACATCACTTTCAATTTTAGGTTTCATATGTGTGAAAAAAATGTAAAAGTGTGGTGTAGCATGTTCTTGGACCACCCTCTCAAAAACTGTCACACCTCGTACCCCCTCAAGCATGACATACTTTATGGACGGCCCCTAATAGTAATTATAATGATACATGGAATTTTAAATCTTAATTAACTTTCCTCATGGCAAAGTTTAATATTTCTACACATTTTCATCTTAAAATATCCACCAGAGAATCAATATATAACACAAGAGTGTGTGTGTCACATAATTGGCAATCTAGTCTTTTTCAGTTAAATTGTTTTGTTTTGTTTTTATTATTTAATCCAACAATTGAAAGTGAAGAAGCAAAATAATGTGTATAATATAATTGTCTAGTGTAATGTTGTAATTTTTGTTTTCTAATTCAATCTAGATTGGATTACAGCTTCAACGAATAATTGTGACAACTGTTCAACTGATGTACTATTAAAGTCATCTTAATAATGTGATAGTTCTTTTAGGTTTAATATTATAAATTTAGTACAGTTTAACAGTAAATGTGCCTTAGATAAAGTTTTAATTAGTTGTTAATTTTTTAACCATTTTTATACACTACAATACAATGCAATTGTAATTTTATAGAGCGCTCTTTACAATGATCAGAAGTGATACTAAAGCCAGGCAATCTTCAGGATGTTATTTTAGGGGTTCCAAAGTGTGATACTTTAGGGGGAGGGGTTCCGAGGTGTGTGACAAAGTGTGACAGAGGGAGGGGTTCAAAATTGGTTGAAAAATAGCGTGACGTACTTTATGGACGGCCCCGTTCATGTAATTTATAGTATTAGCAATTTATATTACAAATTTATACAGATGAACAATTTTCACTTTTTATTGCATCCAAAGATGAAATTCTGGTACAAAAGCCAGCTTCTTTATAAAGAAGAAGACAGGTTGACGTCAGTGGGCTCTAATGTTTTTGTGGACGTCCACATGAGCTGATCCCCCATCTACAAATTCTACATGCGTCCATCTGAGCCTGACCTCTGCTCCTTCCGTGTGGACGTCATAAATAGATGGCCCTTAAGTCTGTTCAATGCATCGATGAGGGTTATTAAAAGGCGCGATTAGAACTAGACAAATCAGTACTGTTACCAGATGCCTTGTCTAATTTGAATATAATGTCTTTGCTGTAGTCAAGTTAACATCTTTGTCAACAGGAAATGCTGAGTGTGGCATTTAATTCATTTTAAATTTAGGCCAAATGAAATGCAGAGGCAGATTACATGCCCTACAATATAAATGAAGCAAGTTTTACTCATTTCACAAATGTTTATTTATGCTTTGTCATGCTCTAAAAATTCTTCGCCCTAGCGTAATAATATGAGTAGGCCTAGTTCAGAATTACTGAGTGTAATTGCCGTGCGCGTGTTACGTATTATTTCGCTAAGTTAATGGTGCCACGATATACAGTTATACACGTTTATTTGTTTTACGAATGATTACAATATAGAAATTGATGTGCCAGGCTGCTTATTATTAGATTACTGAAGGGAGTGCACACGTCTGCCTGCTTGACTCTCTGGATCTTGACCGCTGCCTATCGATTTTGTTTTGGTTAAGCCCCTGTGAATAAGCTGGTTCCTGCGACTTCGCTTTTGTGGGCGCTCTAGAAATCTAGAGTTGTCGATTACGATACGATTACGATTCTATAGTCGCATCACATTCATAGCCAACCAATCAACTTTATTCTGGCTTACGCATCCTTGTCTGAACTATGCACTGTTTTCATCAAGAAATTCACGGAATATAAAGCGACTTGAACTTGTTTGTGAAACCATAACGAGATAAATTGCGATTGTACAATACTAAGGTTAGCCACAAAATGAAGCGTAAGGTCATGTCATTTGGTTTAGGCCTATATCAATTGAATCATAATCCTAAGAAGCCTAATCGCAGAAGCCAGTGCTAGTTAGTATTAATAAGTAAGCCAGTGCAGTTATAATTATTCCTCTGCTTTGTTTCTAACCCCTTCAATAGCGTATCGTATCGTATTTGAGTTTGTAAAGCACCTCTTCAGAGGCGCNGAAACTTTGCAGGCTATGTTTTCTCACCAAATAGACACTTTTGGGAGGGTCAGACAAACGAACCGTACAACTTGGTGAATAAGGGCCACCCTAATGTATATGTATATATATTTTTATATATATACATATATATGTATGTATTTATAATTGTATATATGTATATATTTATATATGCATATGTATGTATTCATATGTATGTATATGTATACATACTGCCCCTCTATTCTGCAGATGCGTTGTTCTTACTTGGTATTGCTTAATTTACATATGATGTCGGCAGATATGTTGGAAACAAAAACAGGTTAGTTCACTAAGATAGAATCAAGATAGGTTGTTTTTACTTCCTACCAAGGTGTATGACCATCATTGCATGCAGAAACTGAATCTAACTCAATAAGTCAAAATTTGCAGTTATGTTGTTCTTTCTTATGAGGGCAGCATAGCTGTCCTTCCTCTTTGGAACGAACTCCCGCCAGTATTGCAACAAACACCTGACCCATCCTACACATTCACCAAAACCTCACCTCCTGCTATATCTCCACAGCTCTTTCACTCCAAACTGAAAACACATCTCTTCAACAAATCCTATCTTGATTTATCCGCTTCCCCTATGTTGATTTTGTTTTGGTTAAGTGCCTGTGATTAAGCTGGTTCCCACGGATTCACTTTTGTGGGCACTGTAGAAAGCTCAAGTTCACGATTACGAGTAGAATCTGAGATATGCTAATTTGAAGAGTCATATCATGAAGAGTCATATCATGAAAATGGAGAAATGGAGAAAATCACAATCATTGTATGCACTAGAAAGCCCTTGGCAGCGTCTAGTAATGATGAAGCCCTGTGTAATTTACTTCTTCAAAAATAAAGATATAACATTAATAAATCTTAACAAGACATTCAGAGCTTTCTACATTACATTGGACACCATAGCAAATGATAGCTTGAAGAATGAAGACATGCTGTGTTACATGTTGTAATTTATACTATATATAATTAGATTAATATTCGTGAAACTGACCCTGTTAGCGGAACGTTATGTTCCTGTGCGTTTGCCTATTGACACCTCTGTACGTGAATATTTGAATTATTTGTATGTGTTAGCATTATGGTGATCTATAGAATCATTGATCGATTGATTGATTAATAGATCAAAATTGTCTGTCTTGCAGATGTTACTGCTGACATGAACAAAATTGTGGACAAGTTGATGTGTGAAGTTGGAAGGGTTTACAAAGAACAAGGCGATCGTAAGTTATTTTTAGAGTACACTTCTTAAATTACCTTATTAAACGTTTCTACCTGGTAACGCTTCGACACAAATTTTAAAAGGTACCGATTTCTTGAACATTCCATTTAACAACAACTTCAAAATAACTGCTGTGTGTTATCTTTCAGTCTCATCATAAAACAATGTTCATTCATTCCGGATATTTATACAGCGCCTCTTCAAGAAACCTACTCAGAGGCTCTCTCAGTCCAGCTACAGCCAAAGAGAAATGCCTTAAGAAGCTTTCAGACGGAAGACCCATTGTTACGAGGTAGCAAGCGCAATGTAAGAGGGAGTTCATTCCAAGTGGAGGGGCCAATAACTGAGAAAGCTCGACGCTGCTTAAGCATAAGGCAGGTCCAGGGAACCAAATGTGAGGTCACCATGAGCAATGTATTCATCCGATGCACCCACTTTATACCCAAATGCCTTGATTAGTGGTCTGTGATCATGAAAAGTGCTAATGTGTAGATGAAAGATGCTAGTAGTGGAATTTTTTCAGTTACAAAGATGTATATTACATGAATGAATGACTTAATTGACTAATTAGTAGCATGGGGTTCATGTGAGTTAGGAGTGAATATGTAGTTAATTAATATTAGATTTGTCGTTCTTGTTTAGTGCCTGATGAGCTGCTGTCCGCGTGAGTATATCTTGTCACTTCATGTTTCACTCTTCATTGCTTTTAAACATTCTTTCTGCATGAAGTGAATTGGAGAGATCTGTACAAAATCTGTACAAAAATTTCTAAATGCAAAGACACATACATTCCTATGTACATGCGTGCAGGAATGCATGCATGAGCGGTCTTGTGATTTCAGTACCTTTAGAATTTCATGAGAGTTAGCTGTTCTTCAGGTCTTTCAGAGGTCATTATTTTAGTTCTGAGAATTTAGGATAATACTTAAGTTAATGTGCTAAAGTTGATTTTCACTTAGTTAATGATTTGGAATGTTTATCTATCATGTATCTGTTTAATGCGCCTTTTTCTGTTTATTCAAGGTTGTACTTTGTGTTGAAAACTCCGCTCCAGTCAGCTCTTGACTTCATTGATAGAAAGAATGTATCACTTCTCTGCAGTCCAAGTGGAAGAAGTCTTTTTCAGGTTTTCTCACAGTTCTTACAAAGTCTCCCGCTGACATAGTTTCAATCACAGAGGCCAATGAACCTCTGAGTAATAATGTTAATGACATGATAGTAAGAATTTCCTTCAAATCTGAATAAATGTGTTGCTGGTTATTATCCGGTTAGCTACCATTGGTTGGTTAACCGTGTGCATGGATAACTGTTGACAGCCTTAATCTGAATAAATGTGTTGCTGTTGATGCTAGAGTCTTATCGGCTTGGTTGGTGGTTTCATTGTGCGATTACTTTAAGAGTTGTACATGTGCCAAAACCATTTTTAAAGAAATTGTTCTGTAGAAGATTTCTCATTGGAGGTGTAGTTGATCACAAACAGTTATTTTTCTTCTTAATTGGGAGAGCTTCCTGAGTTTGCACGTAAAATAGTATTCATTCATTCATTCCAGATATTTTAGAGCGCCTCTTCAAGTCCGCTACTACTCAGACTACAGTATTGATAGGCCTACTGTGTCGGAGTTAACACGTCAAAGCGCAACAGGCAACTGTGAGTGAAGGACTTGCCCAAGGTCCCTACTAATGTTCCTTCTAATTTTTTAAAGTCTGTGTGTGCATAAAATTTCCTTTGTGCAACATTTTACCTGAATTCGTCTGAATTTGGAATCATGTGTATAATATATGTGCAAAAAACATTTTTGGGTTGAAAATTTATGTGCATTCCAAGTTTTCTAGAGTGGAATTCGAACCTGTGATTTTCTGGACTCAAGGCACCACTTTCCAGTATGTGATAGAATGTTGGAAAACAGCCTGAAATGAAGTGGATCAAACTGTTATTTGTGGTGATAATTTTTTGGTTTTGAAGGCCACAGGGTTTTCTGCTATTTGCAGGTGATTGGTAATTCTGGACTTCCTTACATTTGTTTTGCTGAGAGCAATTACTGTGAGTGCCTGGCTTATAGATACTCAGGTGAGAGAAACCCGGATACAGCTGTTTATTTTTAAGGCTAAGTTAGCTGCGATTGATGAATGGGTTTCTAGCAACCCATTTTTCTCAATAAAATTCATTATTGTCAGATTACTTTGGTTTATCTGTGTATTTAACCGAGGGTTCTCTCTTACTCTTTCGATGCTCACCTAAAAGCTGTCCTTTCTAGCCTTGAGGAGTTGCCTTGAAGGAGTGTCATGCGGAAATCCTCATAAACGAATCAATGAATGACTTGTTCAGTTTGTGTAATTATGTGCTGTTTTTGAATTACTGATTAGTAAAAACTTGTATAAATTTATTTAATATTCATTTATTCAGAATAAGAACTGACACACCACAACACCTTTACAATAAAATTAGATAAATAAACAAAGACTTAAATAGCAGAGTACCCATCAGCTACTATCTATTCTTACTGCCCTTCTTGAAGAATTCGAATAGGCTTTAGTCTATTCTGGTGCTTGTCTGCCTATACTACTGTGTAGTAGTTTAAATATGACAGGAGATCAGTATATAGCAGCTTAAAGGAATGGGTAGGTAATAACCATTTAAGTGTATATGTAATCCTTATAGTTGTGGTTACCTTACACGTAACATATTCTATATAAGCCTTGCATGATTTTCAATTATGACTCCCAGAAATTTGACTTTTCAATTAATAAGATTATAACGTTCATTTAATTCACAGTATTGTGGAATTTTGAATTTTAAAGCTACTTCTGTTGTTTTGTTTCAGTTCTGAAGAAGAAGGAATTTATCATGGTGCAGATTAGTATATCATTTTCTTGTAAAAAATAATGCTCTAATTTATTGCCATGGTATTTTGCCTTTTTGTAGTACCATAACCTTATGCAAAACTCTCATCTGCTTTTTTCAGCAGGAACTGTCTGTAATGGCGTTCTTGGACCTTTTTTGATATTAAATAATATTTTACCTGATTTATATTTAGAGTAGAAAATTATATGAAATTATTCAGTTTCTTTATTTTAATTTGAGTGTTTCAATGTTTTCGATATTGATGTATAACATTGTATATGAAAACAAATATTAGCTGAAAATATGCCCTTAAAATAATTGTTCTGAATTTTTTTTGTTCCGGTACCTTTTATTTTTAAAAGCACTGAATAGAAGTAGTTGTTGCCATGGATACTGTATAAAAGAGTGGTTCAAGATTCTTTGTGACATCATGTGCTTCCTTTTGTATCAGACTAACAGCTTAGTTCATGGGTCTCCAAACTTTTCGGCCGGGGGTCACATTGATTATTTCTTAAGACCCGGCGGGCCAAACGTAATAAAGAACTCAATAATTATTTTTGCCAAAAATATTTTGAATGACTAAGATGCTATTTATTCCTAAGTTTTGATGATGCTGAACAATGGTAACAATTAACATGGCTTTTCACAACTGTTTGATACTTGAAACTGATGCGTTTCTGAATTACATCCAGCTGAGGTTCAGTTTTTGGTTCCTATCATAAGTACTTAAGATTTTAAATGTTCATCAGATAAAATTGGACTGTAGCAGGATTTTACATACTTCATCATTGAAAATCTGTGTTCACACAAATAGGCCTAGGTATTCCTGAAAGAGAAGTAAATTCATGTGCACACTTTGACCACTTTCTTAAATTTACATATTGGTCCTATAGAAGGCACTTGCAGAATTCGATCAAATTTCCTTCTTTGAATTTGTCCTTGAAGATATCACTGGATTGCAAATCGATAGCTTCCATATGTAAGTCGTAAGGTAAGTTTTCAATGAGAGTGTCAAACGGATTTTCGAAGTCTTATTTTCGAAGAACGTGCATCCAGATAAGAAACACGTTAGGCCTACAGGAACTGTTTTTTTTTCAAATCTGAAATGATATAGTGAACAAATAAGCATAGAAATGGAGTCATAAAATTTTGGCTGAATGAAGCAGCTTCTTGATAAGTGAATCTCAAACAATGTCAATATCTCACTAAAAGCTTTATTTAAATTTAACCTTGGAGTACAAATCACAGATGAGTGAAGTTTCAACCTGCATTAAAAGATTGAAATCATTGAGATGCATGGTTAAATTTGCTAAAAGGGTATCCTTTCCAGAGTCATTCACTGCTTTTCATCCCATGTTTAGGCCTATATTTTCGGGAAGCGCAACGCGCGCTGGATTGGAGACCTTGGCGGGACGGATCTGGCCCGCGGGCCGTAGTTTGGAGACCCCTGGCTTTCCAGTTGAAGCCTTTCAGGAGGTTTTTGTCCAAGATCAATGCGATCCTCGTTACACTGTACTTGTGATGTTCTCCATCACACGTACAGCTCCCTGCTGAGCAGCGGATTTCATAGAGGTGCTGTTTACTTGGCCTTGCTCCTTGTTAGTTTCTTCCTTCAATTCTGGAGACTTATATAGCGCCTTTTCAAGAGTCTACTACTCAGAGGCGCTCCCACTCCAGCCACGACCAAAATTGAAAGATTCAGAGACATGTAGAATTTAGCTATCTCAAAGGGGAGATCATTCCATGCTGATGACCTACAAAGTTATTCTTCCTACGTTTGGTTGAGTGCACCCATTATTCTTTTCAATCAACCAGTTGTACCTGCTATCATTGCATAGTCATCCAGATATCGAATAGCATTATGTTAATTTTTCCCTTCAACAGTTCAGTATGGCACCAATGCGTGAAGCAGAATTATATGTACAGACCAAAGATTAGTATTTTGTCATATGATTTCAGTCTGATAGCATATTGGCTGAATCACGACTTACAGGTTAGAGCAGATCTTGCACACATAACACTCCATCTAAACATATCTTAATAACCTGTTTCCTCCTATTCTCTTTTAATACCTCTCTCGCACCTCCTGTTCTCAACACCAGTCACCGTATGTAGCCTTCTGACTGTCTGTCTATCTGACCTTGTATCTTAACCTGCTACCAATTATGACCTATTATGTCCAGCAATTTTGATCTGACTCGGCACCTGCGGGTAAGCTTGTTCTCACAACTTCCGTTTTTGGCACTGCAGAAATCTTGTTCATGATTAAAATGCATTGCAGCACATACCAGGAAATGTATAGATATGCTGTGACCATGGGCATATTCAAGGGCGTCTAGTACACGTGTAAAGCATGATGCATAAATACATCATGGTCGAAATAGAGGAAAACCCCCCAAAACGTAAGTTAAGCCAAGAAAACATAAATGTTGCAGAAATAGGGGGAAATGTATCAATTTTGCGGAAATAGGAGGAAATTTAAAAATTTTATGGAAATAGGGGGAATATGCAACACGCATCATTGACTTAGGGGATGGACCCCTGGGCATATTTATGGTATTTCCGGGTTCAACCCTCCAAAATGAATCCTGCTATAAAAGCCTAAAAATGCATAAAATATGATCAAAATCAATGATAAAACCTCTAAATTCTTTTCTTGCTGTGAGTAAGGAGAATTAGAGGAAGAATTGTTTTTGAATAACAATTTTAAAGGAAATTTGTGTTGTTTGTTTTCAGTGCAAACATGTCATGGCAGTTCGTCTGAGTGAGGCGATGAGTAACTACTCAGTGCATCACATCACCAACGAACAGATGGCAGCACTGCTGAAGGCTGTCAATTAGCTTTTATTGAGTTTAGGGCAGCTGTGGTTATACATTGATTTTTAAAGCTATTATGCAACAATTTTCGTGGATTGTGCTTTTTCATGGATTGTGATTTAACCGTGTGGTGCGAAGGCAAACACGGGCTTTGAATAACGAGCGTACACCGGACACTTGTGTTTAGGTGGTCCTAAATTCGGTGTTAAAAATAATTTGGACAATAGCCTTTTATGTTATTCAGTCATGTGTTTGGTATCAGTGG